>JBCFYV010001200.1:0-55313 GCA_039000515.1 Timema cristinae | reverse complement strand
AGATGTACTATATTTGGATGAAAACAAAACAAGCACTTTTAATATTTTAGATAATAAGGGTGTTGAACCTCAAAAGCAAAGCCAAATTTCTGAGAACTTGGTATTTCTCAGAAAAAAATAATTCGAAAGAAGCCGCAGTTCCCAGGGTATTTAGATTTTTAGAAAAATGTTTCCATAGGGGACGAATCCTCTCACTGCCAATACGTTCTTTTTTCCCAAATGCCCCATGAAACATTTTTACTCGGCTGTGATGGAAAAACCGCACAAATAGTTCGTAGAAAGTTAAAGTTGGTCAACTTCTACGCAGTAAGGACTTACAAATAAGGACTCTGTGGCCAGAGCAATCTGATAATGTGCATCGATTTCTTAAGGACCACGGACCTATGGATAGGGAGTTTGTGTCGGGCCTTAACACTGCAATGTAAAGTTGCTGGTTTTTTTTAATATTAACTCAAAAGAAAGGGGGTAAACGTTCTCATCCCATAAGTTATTGTCGGTACCGTAGTGCAAATCTAACACTTGAAATTTACTAGGAAATTACCTGATATGTAAAGGAAAAGTACCCAAAAAAACTTCACCCTTGGACCCTCCAGTCGACAAAAAACAATAAAATCACTTTCACTGCATCTACGAGAAACCGATAACGACATGTCTTATCTTCACAGCAAGGAACACAATATTTGTTGGCACCAACATTAAATTAAATGTTCAATTTCCCCCCTTTAAACCCAGATTGTTAAAATAATATAACCCTTAAATTTCTTGGAGCAAAATTAGCAGTTAGAAATGTGGTTTTTTAAACGAGCCAGTCAATTTGAATAAAGAAACTCCAATGATTTGTAAAGTCCCCTTTTTATTATTCTTTTAAAAGAAACACCAATAAATATTTCTTTTTTTTTATTTAACATAGTGATAGTGCTCTCTCTGCTTAGTAAACACAAAAGAGTTAAGGATAAGGGGCTGCTCTCTAGTAAACAAATAATGAGTTAAGGATAGTTTCTGCTACTCCCATCTATCAGACAAGTAGTGCCGCAATTAAATGGATACAAATCAGGATTTTGTGGGTATAATGCAAATATTTCTAGTGGCTAAAAATTTAGACTTTTTATTTGTGGTGCTCGTTTAAGGGAAAAAATCTGAATGGAGACCATTCAGAATCGATATAATTTAGGATTTGTGGACATTATGAAAATGGATACAAATCAGACTTTTTATTTGTTATGCGTGTTTAAGAAAATATATGAATGGGGGGACCATTCAGAATGGATACAATTCAGGATTTTGTGGATATAATTTCAAAAAGTTACAGTGGATACAAATCAGGATTTTTGTTAAAGTCGTTTATTTAAAACTGTCTGAATGGAGGGCCATTCAGAATGGATACAATTTCAGGATTTTGTGGGTATTATGATAATGGATACAAATTATTTTTTTATTTTGGTGCTTGTTTAAGAAATGTTTTGAATGGATACAATTCAGCTCCCCGTCACTTTCTGATGTTGGAGAACACAAGCGATCCTAGCGGCGAGATATTTTTTACTAACAAAAGCTCGTCAGTTTTATTTGCTGGCTGGTGTTTTCTTGTGTAGATATACATTCAACGGTAATGGCGGTCAAACCTAAACTTATCAATACAATGCCATAGACATGATGCAATTTCACCAGAGGAAAGAAGAAGGGGCGCTGCCCCCCTTCAACACAAAAGGGCAATAAATATTTAAGCATCTAGAAGCTAATTTTTTAAATGTCAACTAAGGACAGAGTCTTATAAATTTAGAAGTGTTTAAAATCTTTTTTTTTTAATGCAATAAATTATGCTAAATTTATGCATTTCTCTTTGGTTCGAGAACGAAATATAAGATGTAAACCCCAAAAGTTTAAAAAGTAATTTTATTTCTAAAACTAGATATTTTGTTAATATTTACTATTTTCAAATTAGATCTTTATGGTTTTAAATGTATTGGGGGCCTATTACATTTCACAGAAATAATGTTTTGTGAAAATGTGTACTCCTATTAATTAACAATGGCTAATAAATATTATATTTCATTAAGGATCCATACTGTAGTTTTTTTTTCACCGGGTCTTACTAGGCCCTACTGTTCAGGCTATACGCCCATACCGTAGGGCAAAGCTTTGCCATTTCAAGCATTGGTCAGGTCAACGTTACTTAGTCCTAACGTGACACATAATCGTGCGTGTTACTTTACTTATAAGTTATAGGGGAAACGAATTCATTATAAGTACTCCTAGAATTAATAGCTCTTAGCTTCTGTTAAGAGCCTTAAAAGGAATATTTTGCTAAGGCAGCAGAATAGTGGTTACTATTTTTATATCTTATTAAGTACTATTATTATCATCTTACTTAAACAATATACTGTATACAGTAGGGCAGTGCTCATATATGTTATGAGTTTTTTTGGGGAAAGAGGGTTAATCCCTACTTCACCCCCTAATTTTTGATTCCGCCTTTTTTACAACAGTTACTTACTGCCCTTCCTAATACATTTATTATTAATTATAACTGATTGCAAAGAAACAAGCTTAATATAGGCTAAAAACTAAAAGATCCTGGTATATAGTTGGTTTTCCCCGCCTCCTTCCGTCTGAAAACGATTTTGTAAAAAACATCATAATGCATGAAAAAGTGTACAATTTTGAAATGAAAAAAGCTATAATAATATATGTTCAACTTTTTTTTCACATACACATCATAATCATGGCATATAATTACTGTTCAGAAAAACAAACTAGTGAATCTTACCTGAGCCACATCAATACTTTAATTAGGTACTGTGACTTCCTTGAAACAAACTATTTCAACTGGGGAATAAACTGTTTCGTTGAACTTAGGTAAATTATTGTTTCTAAAAACAAGAGAGCATATTTTATTTTTTTTTAGTATCGCGTCTTACTACCCATTCGGGGTTTCACGGGAAGGGAGCTGTTTATAGCTCAGAAGACCTAGAATAAAGTAATACTAAACAATAAGTCAAATACTACTTAAATTTAAAATTTTATTAACATTCAAGTAAATTTTGGTATAAATCTACCTGTACTAAGAAATATTTCATAAACACAATCGTATTTTTTTGAATTTTATAAAATTAAAAAAAAATGATACGACAGACTTTCTCGCTCATTTGCCAGGTAAAATTGAGATCTACTTAAAACCTTGGGATATGTGAAATAAAAAAAATATAAATTTTTGCAGAACATTTCACCAAAGATGATAAATAGAATAATATAACTGTACAGAAACATTATTAAGATGAATGGTACGTTATGCATACATAAATTTCCCGCTCCTTTAACTAAAACTTAAAAACTAGAAGAAATGTTAAACGAGGTAATGTGCATTGTTGCAGAAACCCTAATGGAAAAAGCGCATAACTTATTTCCCAAAGAGTATAAAACACTATTACAGAAACATTTTGATTAAAGGGGAACTTTCGGTTTCCCAACGAGCATAACCATCAACTCTTTCATTTCCTAGACCTCAATTAAAATTATGTGTTCTTTATAGCTCGAAATTATTGTACTTTTAAAAATAATATTTCAAATGAAAGTTATTTATTTTTAAGAGTCATACAACCTTTCAATGATAAATTATTTCGATCTTAAAAACTCTCAAAGATAATATTGTTGTTCCTGACTGTCCTTTCATGCTTCGGGGGCTGGGATTTCTAAACCTAGTCGCGAAGTTTCAGCTGCACCTTTTTATTGTTAGGCATTTTATATGAGTTCTTCGGGGGTCTGAGAGGGGCAGGGGGTGATAATTGACTAGATTGTAAGGAGGAGGAAGAGAGAGGGGTCGTAATCGGTAGGTGGATTGCTTTGGGAACAGGTTTCGGGGGAACGGGGGGGGGGATGACGCAGATGGAATTATGGAAAAGGTGTCTGTTTTTGAGGGGGGCCCTTGAAAATACGGTATTGCTCCTCTCGGGCCTTTACGGCAGACAGATACCGCCCTTGCTGCGACGGTAGGGGAATGGTGTTGTAGGGGGTAATGAGGAGGGGCGGCCCGAATGGTTCTGAGCGCACAAAAATTATAAGAAAAAAGGAGGGGGGGTGGAGGGGTGAAGGATAAGTGGCAGCCCGAATTGGTTCTGAGCGCAGAGGAGTGTTTAGGTTAAAGAAATAAAACTAAATCAATAGGTAGGAGCCCAGGTACTTTTTATTATTTTTATTTTATTATGTCCGTACAGGTGCAATCTCTATTATCGAGAGGAGGGTGGGCCCAACCCTCCTCCTCGGTCTTATTCTCTAACTTATTCTATCATGTTTTATTTTAACCTTCTTATTCTTAATCTAATACTAAGACTACTGCTCATATTCATGTTTTTATCTTTGAATAGGGTTTTTTTCCCTTTTATTGTTTATGGTCTTTAGCTTGATCGAGCCCTTCGTTCTGGCGCGATCTCTTAGAGTGTATGGAACTTAGTGGACGGGCCTTGGGGAGGACGGTGGCCCCTTTAGCGGACCGCGCAGGGAGGGCTCGAGGAAGAAGGGGGTTTAAAGGGGGACGTGTCTCGAACGGTCACTAGAAATCCACAACAATATAAATATTGTAAGTTCATTCACCTTGCGTAAATACCTCAAAGTAGTTTATATGGGAAAAAAAATGCACTGTTATGTTTGTAATGCTTAAAAAGTGCCAAGAAATTAGTTTTAATCAAATCGTTATAACTAACACTTGAGAAAATTGATTTTTTTCTCTTTTTTATCCTAATTAAACTACAATTATTTTTTGGGCTGGATTTAATAATTCCAAAAAAAAACCCATGGGGAACCTTATGAAAAAAACCCCCTATAGGCTATAGGCCTACCATATTTTAGCCTTATCATAATATGGTGTCGGTATCTAGGACGAGATACAAACACAGAGACAGACGCATCGCGGAAACAACTTTTTCGGTTTCAGGAGTATTCAAACCCAACATCCATCAAAATCTTGAATTCGATTTATTCTTTCAATCCAAAATTCCTCTCTCAAAGGGGTTGCGAGAAAGAAAAAAGATAAATAACCATTTGAAAATACTTTATTAAATTCCCCTAGCACCATCAATACGTGGGTTAAGCCATAAATTTTATCTGGTCTGGTTTGCCAGCGATTTGGCGATAACAGAAAAAGAATTAATGGATATTCTTCAACTTGATAATTAGATGTAGAGCAGAGTTGCCAAACAGTCGATCGAGATCTAAACCCGGGCGACGCGGCTGTTAGTTTAGTCGATCGCCTGATCGATCGATTAAAGAAGATTGAGAGAACGAAAATAAAAAAGAGGGTTTGCAGGGTTTTCCCAAATCAACTAAAAATCGAAATATCGAAGCTGTCCGACTAATGGCCATTTTACAATCCTGCCTTTCGTTTAGAACACTCATTCAAAAAACTATCCTAAGTTTATGCGGTGTCATGCATAAACTTAAAAAGTAAAATGTTTAATGAAAAAACATTTTTGGGGGAAATTTAAGTAAGGGTTTTGAGGAAAACTCATTTTTAAAATGTGAAGACT
This sequence comes from Timema cristinae, assembly GCA_039000515.1. Taxonomy (NCBI): domain Eukaryota; kingdom Metazoa; phylum Arthropoda; class Insecta; order Phasmatodea; family Timematidae; genus Timema; species Timema cristinae. The sequence continues at coordinate 49,797 of JBCFYV010001200.1, read as the reverse complement.
ATAAGTTTTAATATGTAAAATAATTTTTACAATCAAAACACAAATTTTGGATTAATATTTTACCAATAAACAAATTAAGCCTTCCGTATTAGATCAAAAGGATTTTTCTTCTTGAAGTAGATCGCAAATCAAAAAATTTGCCCACCCCTTTATAGGGGAAATGCTCAAAAAAAAATGAATTAAGTTTTCATTCTAGCTCAGTTTACTGATTTTTAAAAAAATAAATTTATTTTGAAAAGGGCTGTAATTTTTTTGTTTGAAAGGATATGTAAAATTTTATAATCCCACAATAACTTGTTTTTTGGGAAAAAAAATTGTTTAAAGGGTATTTCCCTTGTGTTTGAGGGATTTAGAAAATTAAAAATTATTTAAAAAATTGCTAGGTCAAAGAGAGATAGTGGAGAGGATGTATCAGGAGATAGTGTAGGAGAATAGTATAAAAGGGAGTTTAATTTGTGGAATGTGACGAGAGAGATGGAGAGAGAGAATTTGTGAAATAGGATTGTGTGTGTAAGTTTAAGTTTGTTGGGGGTTTTGGAATTAAGGTGTTGTAAAAGATTTGAGAATGTAGAAGTTTGGAGTTTCAGAGAGTTAGAGGGGTGCGAGATTAGGAGGTCGAAAGAGAGTGTAGATTTGGATGTTGAGAGAGTATAGAGAGTGTGAGTGTGGGAGGGGGGGAAGGGGTAAGAGTGTTATGGGAAAAAATTAAGACGGAGTATGTTTTAGATGTGTTATGTGTATTTGAAGTGTGTGTGTATTGTTAGCCACACCCATCTATTTTTAGAAGCCTTGTTGGGTGTCGAAGAAAATCAAATGCGCCCTAAAGTGAACTTACACATAAATACGCCCCCCGACATGGGGTCCTAAAAAGATCCAATTGCGTCCCCCATTTGGGAAATAGGCAACATTAGAGGTAAAATTTGAGACTCACCAAATTATTTAAAAAGGGTTTCTTAAAATACTATTCATTCAAGGTTTTTAAGCCTATAGGGATCAAAAAATTGGTAAAAAAAACTGTCAGTGACAATTGGGGTTTGAAACCCCGACCGGGTTTCACTGGGGTGGGTTTTTTTCTTTGGGTCTACTCGTATTTAAAGACAATATCGACAAAATAAGTATCGGGTCAAATTTTAATCTGGAAAAATAATTTTATCCAGTAAAAATTTCAACTTTTGTTTTTAGTAATAAAAAAAATTTTATAATAATAATTGATTTTCTTTACTATTTCGCGTTATGTAATGTGAACTTGAAAGGTATGATAGATAGTATGGTATAATGGATATTATAAAAGGTTTTACCATACCTGCTTTCAAAATGTTCTATGAAATTTAGCTTTTGGGAAAATTTATTTAATACTAAATATGTAAGTAATATATGTTTTCAAAAAAATTTTGTACCCTTCTTTAAACATATATTTAATCCAAGCATGAGTGAAGATAAAAAAAAGTGTTTCTTCAATCCCGATCCGATACCAGAGTGTGAGTACTAATATCAGTAAAAGTATTGGAAAATAAGTATCGAGTAAAAACACTATCATCGAAAGTAAAATATAGATATCAGTAAAGGTCAATATTTTTTTCACATTCCAAACCCATACATTTCTCACGCTAGTGCAGGGGCATTTTTTCCAACCACTTTCTTTATATTTACGCTTTAGATTAATTCATTAGTAATCTTTGAGTTGACTTTTGAGAGCATTGATCAGAATTTAAACCTACTGGGATATACATATAGCAAATTGAGTTTTTGTGATATGGTACACAAAATAGATGATATGACGTCAAACTTATAATAATGTATGTCAAAAATGGAAAGTTTATTCCCTTTTTTCCCCTCCTATTCTACCAGCAGCAGCTTTATAGTAACTATGAACATAGAAAAAAGACGATTGATTCCGCAGAACAGAAATCAATTATTTTAATTATAAATAATTGAAGGGAAAATTTTTTACATATCACTTAAATAAATGTTAATGTTAATGTTATTATTATTATTATTATTTTATTATTATTTTATTTATTATTTAGCACCACGTCTTACTACTGAAACGTTTCTGGTGTTTACGGGTCCCTACGTTGTGCGCCAATTATGTTGTTCTGATATTTTACTGCCACGATGGACCCCAAATTTTAGAATTATAATTAATAAACCTTATCATTTGACATGTTTTTATTTCTGAATCTGTTTATTTAATGTGAAAATAAAATCATGTTGAAATATATACGGGGCCCTTTTTGTATGAACGCGGACAGGTGTTGCTGGACGCCAAGTGAGTTCTGTCAGTATTGGACACCAACTGCCAACTGCCTTTACGTTGCACCATTCCTTTGTATATTTTTCCTTGCTCATGGAAGCTTCGAGAAGGTTTAGTTTGGAAAAACAAAATAAAAGACAAAAACATCTCGGTCTTACTAGAAGTTTCGAGACCCGGGGAAAATGACTCAAGTTACATTTTAAAATCTCTTCGAACCTTTGAGAAGAGGAAGTTATTATTTGAAAATAATATATTGTCAACCTGACTTGACTGCTGTCACGTGCGTGACTTCACTGTTCAGGGGCTTTCCCTTCTTAGAAGAAGAAGTGCTTTAAGCGCCATGTAATATACTACATAATTTAAATAAATTTAAAAATATTTTTATAAAATTGGACGAATCTTGTCAATGCTTTCACATACTTTTTGGGGCAAATCAATTACATTACACTACCCGTTGGGGTTATACGCACTTACCTAATGTGTAATGGTAGGTGATTTTGAGATGAAATGGAGGACCTACTGTTTAACGTTAAATCCGAACCACAGTGGAGGCCCGGCATTCCCACATTCAAATGTCTTGAAATGTTAATGAAATGATTTTTTCTTAAATAAATATGTTGAAAAATTCAAGATCATTTCAAAAAAAATTGTACCCTAAACACACATAGTATAAATACTGTATTTAAAATAAACAAAGTAATCCATAATTTCAGTTAAGAAAAAATATAGTACATATCACAATCGGCCGTATACTAATTATGTATTTGAATAAATAAAAGCGTATAACCCAAATGGGTAGTAAGACGCGGTGCTAAATAAGAAAAATACAATCTATAAATATATCAATTCCTCACACATCAGTTCAAAACATCGATGTTTAAAAATAATCTAAAATAGACATCGATGGGGCAACGTCGAACCTTCTACATCGATTGTCAAAAATCATAGACCATAAAAGTCAGAGCGATGACTTATCATACCACTGAGCGAGGCGATATTGTAGCCACACGGGTGCTATTCCAATCGCTTGACCTACTTTCTACAATCTGGGGAGGGTATCCACCAGCAACTCACCTCCTTATCTTTATAGGAGAACAAATATTTTTTGTGGGGGATATGGCCAAAACCCTCCAGAAACCCCACTCCGAAAATCAATAGACATCATTGGGGATAGGGCTCAAGGGACCTAGCCCACATTTTGGGGGACATTGCCAAAACGCTCCCAAAGATTAGGTACCTAACACCTAACCCCTTTGTGGTGGGGACCAACGCTTGATATATTGGGGGACATTTCTCAGCTCCCTCCACAATGGTTCTAGGGACCCCACCTCAACCAACTAGTTGGCTTGAGTGTGGGGCTCAGTGCCCGCGTGTTTGGCAGCTTGTAAAGACCATCGGGAGATAATTTTGGAGGCATAGCCCACCTTGGTTTGTTATTTTGGTTTTAAAATTGGGGTCTAAGACCTAGACCCTGGGAAGCGTGAAAGGGTGTTTGATACTGAGGGCCGTATGCAAGAACTTGACTAGTGGACGCTTTGGAAAACTAGCGGGGTTTGCTTGCATAATCATAGGTTAAAAGGTGGAGTGATAGTGTCTCGGGACCAAACTTTCGGTCCACTAAGCATCCACTATACGTTCTTGCATACCGCCCTGAGAGCCGTGTGTAGATTCGTCACGGCGAGCACGGTTTTTATATGACGCGTCACCCGCTATGAAATGTCATCCGTACACGGCCGTATGGCTGAAATGCAAGGTCATTCTTTGAATGGCGTCATACAACGATGACGCCGCCATTTTCCCCTCATTTATGTCATAACTTGCAGTCGCATTCAGAGGGCCGTCTTAACTATCGTCATAGCAAAATTATTTTTTAAATAATTACTTTAGTGAGTGATGTGGCTGTTCAAACTGAAGAATTCATTTAAATTTTTCGTTTATGTATTCGGTAAGTAACAATAATAGTGCTTTTAAATATGATTTCCAAACGTAAATTTTTATTTATTTATCGGGTTTAATTAACTGAGGTGTACGGTTGGCCCGTTCAGTGGTGTAATAGTTTATCCTTTTATATATAAATTTATTCTAGTGAGTGTTATTTTGCTTAAACTCTTAATTATCGATCAGCAGTCCACGTATTTATTTTAAAAGAACAGGAATCAATAATAATAAGTGAAAGTTGGGGTATGTTTAGTGTGTGTGTGTGTGTTGTGTGTGTTGTGTGTGTGTATGTGTGTGACCCCGAGCCCGAACTATTCCGTTATTTTCCAATCGCCCTAACTCCTCGCCGAGCTTGATGTGTCTCTCCTCTGCCCGTCTAGGGGATAGACGCTAATTATTTTTATAAATACAAGCCATTTTTTGTTGCGTCACAAGTCCCTGGTTCGACTCCCGTTCCAGGTGTCAATGAGGGAGAAATTTCATAAAAAATAGCTTTGGATAAATCAAAACGTATATATAGTATACTTTGAAAGTGTTAACAACTTGCTGTATTGATAAAATATCTTATGTCGATAGTAACTCAATATTTAATTACTTTCCAACGGATTGCGGAAATATAGAAGCTCTTCCTATTATTTTTTTTTAGTGAATTTTTTAAAATAAAAAATTTATAGTCCTTGAGGCATTACAAACCCAAATTTTGGGGACAGTTATAAAATTTTATAAATATATATTAATGTTTGAGGGAAATAAAAAAATCTGTTAATTTTTTATTTGTTTTAAGGAATTAATTAACACACTATCTTTAGATATTTAAAGCGTACAACTTGAATCTATGTAAGAGTTATATAAACACGGTGATATTTTTTCTTGATATTTTACTTATAAACAAATGTAAAATTTAAATTATTATGTTATCAAATATATAGCTGCCATGATTTTCCCTAGGTATTTAACTTAGGAACATATGTAAAAGTTATACATTATTTAATTTAAAAATGTATTCGTCGTGATTGTTCCTATGATATTTTAAAATAATTCAAGATCATCATAATTGTTTCAAGTACAAGTAACGAAACGGGGCCTCTTGGAAATGGTTCATTGACGAGGTGGTTTGTTCGAACACTGTCCTATTAAGCTGGGGATATTTCCAACTCTCCCTCCATACTAAGGCTGGCACACTTATCCCTCTCCCATAAATACTTTCTTTACTCCTCCCCTTATTAGCGTATTTAAATTTTTTATGGTACTAATAATACCATTAATTAAATATGGATATGTCTGTGCTAGCACCAGATGCTGAAAAAAAGTCATAATTACAAATTTTATTCGTTAGATGACAAGAATGAAATTTGCTTAAGAAATGAATACATGTGAATATAAGTTGGGCTTATCAAATAATTAAAATGAATTTTCGCGTGTGTTTTGGTGTGTGGTGTGTGGTTTTGTGTGTGTGTTTTGTGCACTACTACATGAACGATACTATTTTTTCTCTAAAATGAGTCTCGGGTTGCTGAAAAAAACAAACCAATAACATTATGGGTGTCTAAAAACCAAACTTGCTTAGTGTTTGTACTTAAATATCTGTCTGCCATAGATTGACACGAAGAAAAATTTCTCACTCGTTAATGAATAAGTAAGCTAAAGTTATTTAAATGGTACGGTGCACAGAAAAGACATGTCTCTCTCTCGCAATTATATATTAAAAACTCGTGCTTTATTTGATTAGCTTATCCTGAAATTTTTAAACTTATATTGTCTATTTTTGAGTCTACATATCTACAGGGAAGGAATTTTGGGTTTAATAAACTAGATTTACTAAGGGATACCCTTGACTCATGGACAGATAACCTATCAATTAAATGTAATCCTGGGATTGTTAAAAATTACAACAGAAAACTTTTAGCTATAGGAATTGTTTGACTTTTAGTAGCTTAAAGATGTTTCGAGGAAAGTTAATTAAGGGATTCATAATATTTTAATACGTTTCCGTTTGGTCTATTCAAATATAACTAACAGTTTATATATATTATTTCTAGTCAAATATGATAAACTGTTTGTGTGTGGTGTATTTTATATATATATATAATATATATTATAAAATATATTATATATATATTTTTTTTCTTTTTAAATTGAAACCGTCTCTATGTATATATCAAAATTTAGTACCGAGCCCACTATTCCCCCTATATTGTAAATATTCACAGTATACTGTGTGTCACTGGTGTAATAAATATTGTAAATATTCACAGTATACTTTTCACTGGTGTAAATAAATATTGTAAATATTCACAGTAATTTTTTCACTGTGTGTAAATAAATATTGTAAATATTCATAGTATATTTTTCCCCTTTTGTGTAAATAAATATTGTAAATAGTCACAGTATACTTTTCATGTGTGAAAAATAAATATTGTAAAAAAGTTATGTTTATGCTTTTAATATATATTGTAAATATTCGCATTTAAAACTTTTCACTGTGTGTAAATAAATTTGTAAAAAAAGTTATGTTTATCTAATAAATATATATTGAAAAATATCAGAGTATATTTTACACTGGTGTGTATACTTTTTCACTATTTAAATAAATATTGTAAAAACTGTTATGTTTGGTTTAACCGTCTACACCCCCACCCCCCTCCTATCCTATAAATACAAGCCCATATACTTATAAGGCCAAATCTCAAACAAATTATGGACAAGTTGAAACATCCATTTTCGGCCATCATAACGGCCCCTTTCCGGGTGTGGAAAGTCCCCATTTTGTAGCAGACTTTATCCGTCACTTAGACACAATTGTGACGTTAAAATTGATAAAATCACATTTGGGATTTTTTGCTTTATAGCAACCGGAATTTGAACAAGACGGGACAAGTCCCGCGTCATATTCGTAAGGGGTTGCCGGAAATGATGACAACTGTAATGACTCTCCACAGCTGATTATCCTGGACGACCTGATGCGTGAAGCCCAATAAAGTGGTCGTCGATCTTTCACCAAAGGTTTGCCACCACAAAATATTACACAAAATATATTCCACCAGGGCAAGGGCCAAAGAGACATTTCCTTAAACGCACATTATATCGTGCTTTTAAAAATTCCCGGATAAAGCTCAGATTCAACACTTTGCAGGGCAAGTCTGTCCTGAAAATCCCTGTGTTTTACAAGAGGCTTACACTGATGCTACAAGTACGCCTCACGGCTATATATTGCTAGATTCAAACAAGGAAACCCCAAAAATGGTTCAGATATAGAACCCACACAAAATTATCGGCTGCTGCGTGTACCTACCCCCGCAAAGCTATAAAAACACTGACAACTTCCCGAATTACAGATCATTTCATAACCATGAGTCCCAAAGTGTTGAAGCAGGCCCCTCTGCTACGTGCGATGTATCGCATGAACCCTCAACAACGTGTCCCCTTTGTGAAACGGTCGACAAAAAACTGGTGACTCTGTTTGCGAGTGTGCCTACAACACTTTAAAAGGAGGGGTTTACCACGGAAAAATGCGCAGAAGACAAAGTTACGTGCTCACAAGCAGGTGTTGCGCAAGTTTGTCAAACGAGGAGAGTGTGGAAGAAGAAGAGACGACTACTCGTTCAGAAGGGAGGAGCGTTCTTGCCCTTACTTTTAGCCCTTTAATCAGTGGGGTCCGGTTCCTTATTCAACAGTAAATAAGGGAAAACACACAAAAAGATGATTTTGGGTGTCCGCTGAAACATTACACCGTTACGAGCAACACCACCAACAAGTTGCATCGGCAACAAATCAAAGTGGTCTCATAGTTGGACAAGGAAATGGAAAAAATCCTCGCTTCAAAATTTGACGACAAGTCTAAATGGACTTTACACAAACAAGTACTACAGCGCTATCTTCACTTTGTCAATACCCACCGCCATCTGAAAATTTACCAACACACCACAAAAACTCCGGAAGGTCTGTACTTCCCATCCTTGTTGTACTTAATACGCACCAGCACAGGCACGTAAAAAAGATGAACTTTTACTAAACAATCTTTTCCCTGAGGCGGCATCTCTTGGGACTCAAACGGAGAAGTGAGTATTCAAGTTTACCCCTTTCCGGGGATCCAATATTGTGATTTAGTCAATGATCTGGTCAGAGCAAGAAGACACAGCGAACCGTCAGGTGGCGAGAGTTTCTCAGCGCTGCAAAAAAAAAAACGTTCCAAAAGAATTTATTGTAATCCGAAACGTTTGGGCGCCCATTAGAGATCCAACGCACCAACCACAACCACTTACACCGCGCAGAAGAAGAAGAAACTGAAGAGGGGGGACGAAAAAAGGTGGCTGCCGTTCAGAGCTTAATGGACCGTTTAGCCGACATCTACTACGACCCTTCCATCCTGCGGGGTTTGCAGGGGCGGCGTTGCTCATAAAAGCGTCCAAGAAGATCCCGAAAAAAGAAAGAGAATGGGTTCGTGCGCGGGACGCTATACCCTACACAAGCCGGTGGCTAAAAAAGTTTCCACGCAACAAGTACGTTGTGTCAAACATTGACGATCTCCGGGCAAGCCGATTTCAACGATATGCGAAGTCTCAGAAAATACAACGACGGTGCGGTGTACTTGCTACCGTCATCAAAACGTGGTTATCAGATGGCATGGGACGAGGGCGTTCCATCCAAAAACGGGGACGTCGTTGAGAGACGCCATTCGGGACATTTTCTAACAAGCGACCGTAAACCTCTAAGTATACAGACGGAAAAGGGGGACAGAGTTCACGGCACGTCTAGTCCAGAAATTTCTCAAGCAAGAAGGCGTGCATTACTACCCCACCATTAATCCGGACGTGAAGGCAAGCATAAGGGAACGATTCTATAAACTCTGAATGAACGCATGTTTACTTTAACAACTTTACCAAAAAATAACACGTATGGGTATGGGGACGTCCTCCAAGATCTAGTCGCCCACTTACAACGGCGCAAAATATTCCAGTATCAAGATGGCGCGCGTCGACGTTTCAGAAACTAATGTGCTTCAAGTCAGAATTTATCTGTATGGCAAAAGGGTCCAAACTCGAAGCGAAAATAAATCGGTGACATGGTGCGTAATTGCAAATTCAAAATGCTGTTTGAAAAGGGCTACGAAAGCAATTGGAGCGAAGAGATTTCAAAGGTCAGCATTTGTCGGTTGCGATAACCGGGTCGTCTACAAACTCACCGATCTTGATGGCAAAGAGAGGGAGGGGACGTTTTACGACATGAATTGCAACGCGTACGTCTTCACGAACTTTAAAGTTGATAAAATACTATGTGTCAAGGGTAAAGGCCAGAAAGAAAGTGTACGTGCAGTGGAAAGGTTACCCTGACAAGTTTAATTCTTGGATTCTGCCAGTTACGTCAGCGCAATGCCATGAAGGACCATTTTTTACATCACTATGCAAAGCGACAGCTCTAGGGGATATTCCCGAAAAATACACTTACGAATTTCCCACGAAAACTTCTTACCATCTTACACTCGAAGGCCGGTGTGAAGTCGCTCTGGCTGAATTTCAATATCCGTGTTCTTTCAACGCCGTACCGAGGGCCAAAATATTGTATGGTACAACTGGGTGGACGCTAACGGCATGGAACAATATTTTCAAGATCATATCCCTTCTGGAACTACAGCACTATCCATGAATTGATCAAAGCTCTAAACGACATAGGGCGTTTAAAGGGTTTCCGGATTTGTATTCAAGTACAAAAACCCAACCCAAAAAATTTTGAAGTTATCTCTACTTCGCCAAATATACAGCTGCTGACTCTATCAAGCCAAATAATTTTATAGCTCGGTTTATGATCCTCTGACTAATTGATCCAAAAACCCAAAGTCACCGTACGCCACCAAACATTCAAACTAGGCTTGCCTCGCAAATGTACATTCTACACGGATATCGTCAAGCTCAGCCCAGGGGCGTATTGTGGCACCGCTGTTACGTATCGTCGGTATAAACAACGTAAACTATCACTACGGCATACATAAGACAGTTAGCCTCTGATCCATTGCACTACATGACAGTGCGTTAAGGGAAATATGAATGCTTGGAAATCAATATAAGAACCGACACGGTGAACCGGTACCATTCGAGTTTGGAAAAGTGTGCGTGAAACTTCATTTTCAACGCTGCTCAACATGAACTTTCCCTACCAAAGATACTACATCAATCAGGCTGGAACAGGAATATCTTCCATCTACCCCCGGTGTTCCCTATCAAAGGGGCACGGGATAGGAAGTTTTTTCAGCGGCTTTTTCAAAAGTGTCGTACCATTGCTGAGAAGCGCGCTAAACCCAATGGAAAAAAAGGCGCTTCATACGGGAAATGACGTGCTCTCCGACGTTGCCAATCAAGGGTTTGTCCTTTCAAAGAGGCTCTACGGCAACGTGTCGGCGAGCTGGAACAAACCTGAAACGCAAGCTGAAGAGAAGATCAACAGTCTGATGACTGGCTCCGGCATAAAGAGCGTCGTAAGAAGCAACAACGTCAGTCTTCTGTCGTCACCCGACGTAAAAAGGTCAAGAAAAGTAGCTAAAGATATTTTAGCTGAAATGTTGTTTCACACCCCAGTCCTGCGAGTGTGCCAGAAGTGATCTCGAACCCCTTTCCGTTGCCCCCCTCTCAAAACCAGTCTCGAAACTGGGTAAAGGCTCCAGTACAAACCTTTCTCTTTCCCTCACCGATGATTCACCCATAAATTTACCGTTACTGGTCAAGGCGAGTTCTATATCGATCTTTCACAGACTACGCTCTATATCAGGGCAGCCATCATGAAACCAGACGGTGGCGCTTTCACAGAGGTGATCAGATCGCACCTGTCACAACTGGTTGCATTCGCTATTTACACAGGTGTATGATTTTTAAACCAAAAATTAGTCTTACCGCCCACAACGCGTTTAAACCCATAGAGTGTAATTGAGACGCTGCTCAATTACAACGTGAAGCAAAAGAACGCATTTGACTTGTGGTCTGCGGTTCGCAGACACGCCTGGAAAACCCTTTTAGGAGGCTAACGTCGGCAACAAGGGATTTGAGGCCCGTCGCAGTCTCACCACAAAAAGTAAACGATGGATCTTTTTGGGGTATCTACACGGTGGGCGTGTTTTAAACCAAGAGAAATACCTTTTGAATGGCACCAAACTCATATCAAGTTGGTCCGTTCCCGTGACGGGTTTAGTCTTATGGTGGTCCCTGAACTCCCTCACTTTAAGGTTCACATCGTTGAAGCAGACTTCTAGTGCGACGTGTCAAAGTAGAACCCTTTATACTGTTGTCACATGCCAAAGCATTAAACGTCAGCCCCGGGAAAATACTCCAAATTCGTGTGGAAGTAAAAACACTCACAATTCCTACGGGGTGCAAGGGAAATTACTGGACAACGTATTCACCGGACAGTACCCCAAACGACGCATCGTGGGATTTGTATCAAACGTAGCGTTCAACGGAGACGCCACCAAGAACCCGTTCACTTTCAAACCTACGGGATGAACCATTTCTTACTGTACGTGGACGGGGAACAAGTACCGTCCAAAAGTTACAACCGATTTTTCAAACTGACACTGTGTTCATGTCCTACCACACCCTTGTTTTCTCGAAGGGATCCATTCATGAACGAAGGTAGTGACATCACGCGAGAAGCCTTCCCCAAGGAATATCATCTCATAGCTTTCGATCTCACACTTAATCTGTAAGCCCACATGACATCGCATTGGAATTTGAAGAAGCACGGCTCTCTGAGTATCGAAGTGAGCTTCACCAGGCTCTCACCGAAACCGTCAACTGTGTCGTGTACGGGAAGTTGGCCAAAAGCATCACCATTGACAAGGACAGAAACGTTTGTGACCGATTATGGAAGTTAATATAAACCCTTCCCAACCTTTACTCCCTCATTTAAGCCATGGATGTCATTGTGGGTTTCCAGAGCTTCATAGACGACAACAAAGATTTATCGTCAAGGAACTGAGTGTTTTACCTGTATGCTGCACATTACTTCAACATGGGTGCTAAAACCCCATACGCTATCGAGGAACTTTCCCCCGATGCCCGAAAGAAAGCCGATTATATAGTCAACAATCTGCACGGTATCACCTGGGATAGTGGTGATGTGGATTACAGCCTGTTTGATTCCCTCAACTCCCGTGCACAACGCTGCAGAAACCGTCCCACGTCAAGGGGTCAGAAAAGAAAAAGTTTTAGTCAAATACACGTCTACACCCATCGAGATCTGTACGACAGAGGTTGGGAAAGTCACTGAAATCTTAAATTGGCCGCACCATGTGCATGCCATAGTTCTGTATAGAATTTTTTTTTCGGCCTCTATCGTATGGGGAATTCGTGATTGGATGATTTAAGATGGACACGCACACCATAAGACGTGCGCTGAAAACAAACCTGGTTCCGTTCTGTACGGTCGGGTGTTTTCCCTGCTGATCAACTACCCGCAAGAAAAGCACGATCTGTTGCTCTAGTCATCAACACCGATCCCCTACCAAGCCTGAATACATTGGGTCGCCATCTTTATCGACAAGAATGGCATGGAGAAACTTTGGCAGTTATGGTTTTCCGCCCGAAATAAGGCACATCTGGCATTTATACGCAAAAACACGTTTCGCACGTCCCATAGCACGCTACAACTTCAAAAGCATCGCCTCAGACGGTTGCGGCCATTACGTCTCCCGTACCTTCTCTATCACGCCCAAAAACATTCCGCTGAAAACTTTCCAAAACCTATTCTCGCCCACCAATCATACAGCCAACGACGCTAAGGTGGTGAGATATTATAATTTTTTTCAAGACTGTTAGGGGCATGCCGCCTTCAGAGGCCCTGTCCAAGCGGTTGTGCGCCTATAAAGGGCGTCTCGGCGTCGTGTCGCCCATAACCGCTAAACATCATGGAAGGTCAAGACCCTTTGCGCACGCAAAGCAAAGCCGGTGCAGCACTCGCTATCACCAGTATTTTCACACATTGTTCCGCTGGTTGGAGTCGACGTATGGGTGTCATCGCGGCATGAGCGTCTAGAACAACTTATGTTTCCTATGTCCAGCTAGAAAAATGCGGGGGGAACTGGCCGATTTAACCGTAGAGAATGGCAAGAAATGTGCAGCTACAAGTCTTCATATCAAAGTTTTTCAGCAACACACAACCTCCTCAGAAGATTAGTTAACTAATCATGAAATCTCTCTGAGACGCAAAGTGCGGTGACCCTATGGTTGGCATCTGCGAGAAACAAGACGCCGGACTCAAAGGGTGCCTATCTAGCACCTAAACTGGGCGCGTCTTTGTGAGGTGTGGGACCTCATCGGCGTCACCGTCCCAACCCAAGGGACATGTGGTCGACACCACGTGCCCGCTATTGCAACGATTTAATCGACACGCTCGTCGTGGATGTATGCGACACGCTAACAGAATCGGCGGTGTCACCGACCCAGAACAGCCCATAGTTGAAACGCAATAAAAACGTAGATATTATCAGTGCTACCTAAATATAAACGTCAAGTCGTCGGTTTGGACTATTACATCTGGGTTTGTGAAATAAAAAAAATTTTACTAACGCATCTAAAAGATACTGTTGAAAAACGTATGAACGAATTTTATGCGTCATTCCTGTAAAAAAGTATAATTGTGATGTTTAATAAATATATGTATATTGTAATATGTGTTTTATTTACTGTTTGCCCCTTACGAGTCCCAAATTGTTTGTCTGCCCCCCAACCCGGGTCCAAAGACCTCAATACTAATTTCTTGTCTTGTAGGGCTGACATACTGGTGCCAGGGAAAACCCCGGGTTTCCGAAGTCACGATCTATTCTTGTCCTGACTTGTCTTGTCGTTTCGCAGACACGATGATTACTCATTGGGAAACCAAAGGGTTTTCGAGGTCACGATCTATTCTTGTCTCGACTTGTCTTGTCTGCCCGCCAACCTGGCGCCAGGGAAAAACCCGTTGCCCGGTCAATGACCTCCATACAATTTTGTCTCAATCGTCTTATTGGGCCGACATACTGGTGCCAGGGAAAACCCAGGTTTTCTGAGGTCACGATATATTCTTGTCCCGACTTGTGGACCCGCCATACTAGCACAAGGGTTGCGACCCTAACACGCATGATTACGTCATTGGGGAAAACTCAAGGTTGTCGAGGTCACGATCTATTTTGTCCTGACTTGTCGACCCGCCATACTGGCGCCAGGGTTGTTTCAGGAGGGGGGAGTGAAAGCAGGGGACACCTTTATCACACTCTACCACAAATGGTCGTCAGGAGAGGTTCGTGCTGGACAGAGCCTTGTGCCGGAGGACACCAATGTTCATTTTACCCCCAACAGCCATAGCGCGAGGTTCGTGTGCTTATTCCGGGACAGAGCCTTGTGACGGAGGAACCAATGTTCATTTTACCCCCGACAACCATAGCGCGAGGTTCGTGCCGCTGCTTCAATCTCTCCCAAAATAAAGTACAGTGCCCTTATCAATGAATAAGAAATCCAACTACCTTAATCCTACCAATTTAATTATTAATTAACAATATTAGTTAGCAATAAATAATTAACAATCATTAATGTCAGGAAACAACATTTCCAGGGTTGGTAGGCGAGGGGGCTGAAGGGAGGGGGAGAAATGAGGTCAGGGGGTGAGGTGGAAGGAGGAAGGGTGGAGGGGAGAAACCAACAGCCACTCAGAGAGCAGGAGGGGAAAACAACAGACAATCAGAGAGCAGGGAGGAGGGGTCACGTGACCTGTTTCGGCCAATCAGAGCTAAGTAGGTCAAGCTGTGATGAAAAATCCTGTAAGCTACTAATATCTTTTGGATGGTAACAGGCCTGGTTAATATAATTTTATGGTATTTGACAATTCATGATGTCATATATTAGACTGTACGTGCCATGACTTTCCAACTTTGGGGACAGGACACACATTATTGTTCATCAGTCCTTTACTAAACACTTATTTTATAAAATAAGCAGAGTCCAATCTAACAATACCCATTAAATACTTAGCTAAAATATACTAAATTCACTGTTTCAGTGAAACATTAGTATTAATGCAAGATTTTCATTGCATCCTATATTTAAATAGGCCTAAAACTTTCCTAAATAGTTCAATATTTGAACATTTTTAGACAGAGACCATATTACAACTTAATTGTAGATTTTGTTTAAATTATTAACACCTAATTCAAGTGAGCATTCCCTTCACCAAACACCTTATTTATTCCCTTTTTTAACTTACTTTCTCTATGGCGTTAGGAATTCGAAGTTCATTGTTTAATGAAAGAAAGTAGGGATGGCTTGACATTAACCCGGTACAATGAAGCTCTTAGAGTAAGCAGATGATTTTGTTTTGTTAGGAGTAGTCTAGGGGCCCCTTTTGGCCCACTACGTCACAGCTGTGCTTTTTACCGTTATTCCGCCCCCTGCTCTCACCCTCGCACCCTCCCGCCCCTGACATACTTTCCCCTCCTCCTGCCCCTCCCCCAACAAACCCTGGACATGTTGGTTTTTTTTGATTAATTATCGTTAATTAATTATTGTTAATTGTTAGGATAGAGGTGTTGTATTTTTTATTTATTGCGGGCATACGCCGGACATGTTGGTTGTTAATTTAATTAATTGGTTAGGTTTGATGCGTTGGAGTTATTATTGGTAGGATAGAGGTGTTTTTATTCTCAATTAGGGCGTTGTAGTTTTTTTGCTGAAGCATAGAGCCACCCGGGGCTCGCGCGCCCCACGTCTTTCTCCTCGGATGCCAATGAAAATGACACAAGCTTCTCCAGCAGGGCTCGCTGCCTTCTGATGACCAACTTAGCCTTTCACTTTTCCCTCCCCACCCTCTTCCTCAGAGCCGGGGTTTTCATCCCTCCCCCGGTCATTACCTTTGGGGGTGACGTCCCGAGCAATAACCTCCATTCACTTGAGGAGTCATTGTGTTTCTCAAATAGACACCTGTAAGGAAGCTCTGAAAACTCCCGTTAAACGGCAGTCTCGCTTTTACATCCATGAAAGTGGACATGTTATGGCCGACAGCTCCTCGCACACACATCCAACTTGTTGGCACTTGGAGAGAGGCCCCTCCGCCAAATATTTAGATATTGAAATAAAACTATAGTTTGTAAGTCGGGGTGCTGCTACCCACGTTAAAGTGAAAACATCCATTTTATTCTTCAGCCCAATTATAATTTAATGCTCGCAATTATATTTCGGAGGAATAATATATAGCTCTTATATTGAATTTAATGTTCGCAACTATATTATATATCCCTATGAAAGTTTAACCCCCCACATCAATGCACTCAACTTTTGCGAGAGTACCTTCAGATGCACTGAGGGGGGTAGGTTTGAGCGACGCCCGTTTTCACGGTGAAATTTACTGTTCTATAGCTAAGTTAGTTTGTAAGTCGTGTGTGATATAATTACGTGTCTAGATTGGATTCGAACCAGAGACCATAAAATTACTACGTCCCTTTCCCAATGGCACGATTAGTTAGTTCCCCCTTAATGGGCCCGATAACACGCACAACTTCAACGGACTCAATGTTAATAAGTCTCTCGCCCTCTGCAAGAGCGGATAAGTACAAAATAAATTAAATGGCTAATCCTCGGTAATTGTATCTTTTAAAACGAATATGAAACGGGTATTTAGCTTATCATTGCACGTAACTAAAGAATGACCACATGGTTTTAAAGGGCGCTCTATAGCAAAGACTATACTACTAAATAGGGGAGGAAGTCGGATTTTTTAAGCGGTTGCTTACTAATTACGCTAATAGATCAGCTGTGAGTTGTTCATTGTGCAGGGGTGCCGCAAGATTTTAAGGGGGGAATATATTAATAAAATATAAATAAAAATATTAGAACACATTAATGAAAATAAAGAAATGGAAGAAAATTTTTTTCTTTCAGTGTTTTTGGGATTGCATTGTCACAGCCCCAGACAAAGCTATTGCAACATTAAATCCAAAAGCAATAAAGTCTTGAGAATGATTTGCGTGTTGTGTTGTCAACAATTAGGACAGACTGAGGACTATGTGCTCTGAATAATCACAAGTCTCACTTTAAATAAAACAATTCTACTTTTTATTTGACTAGAGTAATCTCACATTTGGGTTTGGCTAGTGTGCTAATTTATTGGTTTCTAAAACAATTTATCTCTATCTTTTATGTGAATAAATACCCAAAGTATTAAGGTGTATTTTAGGAGGGTTAACCCCACACAAGTAAACATATTACAAAATTTTGAAATATGACACCTGGACACGGAAATAAAACCCGGGACCTCTGGTTTAGTACGCCAATGCTCTAACAATGAGCTATCCGGGATTCGTTCCGTGCTCAGGGTCATTCTTCACTCATTTTTAAAGGCAGTGGAACAAGAGCATCGAGCAGGCACCTCCGTCCACTTCCCCGGGTCGATGCCGACTCCCGAAATAACGGGATTTACAAAGGGACTTATGGACAGGTCTGTGTTGCGCAATGCGCAGAGACACATTAGAGTATTAGGTCATTACAGACGGCAGGCTTTTTGAAGGGGTTTTTAAATAGAACCCGCTCTTACATTTGGTCATTTCAATTTGTGATTGACCCCGCCGAACATCAAAAATGAGTTTCGAGTCGCTAGAAAATTTTTCTAAATTTAGGTAAGTTTTTTTTGTATATTTTAACTGGTGTTTTTTTTGTTGACTAATACGCTGGGGCGTACAATGGTGTTCATCTTTTTTTGCTAGTTGAAGAGCCCCAACAGCTGCCCGTGGTGTAAAACCGGGGGGTTCCGACCCTTAGAGCAGTTGGCAAACTTTGAAGAAAAATGGATCTGGGGTGGCAGATGCCAATGCGTCTATGGGTAACTTAATAGCTTACAAATTTTTAGAGACTTGTCGGTGCTCTTTTTCCCCCTTAATGCTAATAATATGTTTTTTATTTAATTTCAGACTATTGGGATCCATTCGGTTTGGATGTGGGGCTTCAGGGGGTGTCATCATCTACCCCAAGGAGTCGCAAGGAGTGCTGTGCATGACGTCAGAGTCGCAGCCCCTTGCCGTTCCAGCCGGTCCTTGCATCAGACCCCGACATCCTAAACGTCGCAGCACCCTGCGTTTCAGGCGGTCCTCACCTCAGACCCAGACATCCTGGCACCTGCGCCTCTCTATGTTGGAGGAAATGAGCACTCCACTGTTTGGGCAGATTTGGACGTCCTTGACCGCCTGCTATGTAAGTAACATCTACACGTAGCCATCCACTAGTTTGAAAATAGCCTGTGTGTGTTTGTGTAAGCTCTCTCTCTCTCGCAAAAACACCGTTATATCTTTCGCTAGCTCGATCCCTTTAGGTCCGTTGACACGATATTAGTTGACAAATGCAAGTACACTAATTTGGCTGCACGCGCACAGCTTGCCCCGTGAAAAACAGACAAGCAAGCTACTAACTTTGCAAGTCTACTTGCAACTAAAAAAAAAAAGTTGGTCACTTCTAAACTTTACTAATGCAAGTAGACAATTCAATATGGCGGCAACTAAAGAAGTGGTTGAGCGTGGGACACTTATTTATAAATGTTTGAAAAAAATGAGTTTTTGTGTGCAATTTTAAGCACCGAATTTATAAAGATAAGAATGAGAGGGATATTGCACTAGAGGATATTGTAAAGTTATATCAGGTGTACATAAAGTTTTCAAAAAAAAATTTTAGGCCTACGTAAATTGTACAAATGTTCCTTGTGAGAGATATTATTTATATGGGTTTTAAACAAATAAATATCAATAATTTTAACAAACAATTTTTTCCCTACCACTCAAGTGGCATGTGTATTTTTTTTATATAGATCGCAAAATATAATTTTGTAGTAACGTGATTAGTTCCGGCAAATAATATTCGCCGTTATCGGCAAGTAAGGTATGAATGACCGGTGTTTTTTTCATGCGAAATCTTCGGTACGTTTTCCAATCCCCATTTTTGACACTTTAATTATAAATGTTCAGCCCACACACTTCAAACACTTGTAGTAATGCTTTGGAATCTTGTGTAGAAAAATTTAATATAAGATTACTATCGTATAGCAAACCAAATGGGTCTATATTTAAGCCAATCTACAAATTAATGAATTATTTTTGAGGAATAATTTAGGCCTAGCATTTAAAAAATTATTTTGTTTTTTAGTATACCAAAATTTTAAAACAAGGTTTAAAACCTGCTTTTAGGCCTATTTAAAAAAATGCACAAAAATTAATTAAGGCCAAATTATTAATTTAAAAAATATATATTTTAGACCTAGCTAGAATTTAACAAGATATTTGTTATTAGTATACCAACATTTAAAACAGTGTTGAAAAAATCTGGGTTAGACCTTTTGAAAAAATGCCCTACCGATTTTGGTTGTATTGGGCTTTATTGACCTTATTTGAGTTAATTTTATTTAACATGTATGCTAAAAAGTTAACAAATCAAGTAAAATATTTAATAAACTATTTGGGATCAACTAAAATATATTTAATGTATTAAGTAACTAAGAAATTATTTTTTTTGACCCGACATAGACTCACAAACTTTTCACTTTTTAATTCAGACATGGGGCCCAATCTTTAAGTTAAAAATTAACCGAGCTTTGGAAAAAAGTAACGGCTCTAAAATATAATATTCAAGGAGAAAAAAAATGCTTTCCCGCGTTGTTTTGGGGAAACATATTTTTTTTCGGCAATTTTACAGGAGTATGTAACTTGTTGAAATTTTATAACAGATAACGCTAGCAAACATTTTTAGACCAGGCGACAGACGGATGAGTTTCTTGACGGTTGCTACCCCCTGGGAGTATATGTGAGCATGTTTGTGGCGAGTAGGGCGGGTTGACTATGTCCTCATTATAAAGGCTTGAACGGGCGGGTTTCTGATGGTTGCTCCCCCCTGGGAGTGTATGTGAACTTTAGTTTTGTGCGGGGTACTGCGTTTCCCTAACCCCTCATTATGCATGCTTCAAAAAAAAAACCTCTCAATTCATTATGAGAAGATAATACCTAAACTGATCAAATATATATTTTCCCAGGTCGAAAATAAATCTGCGGCTCTTTGTGCAATAAATCTTCACATTAATTACTGATGTAGTAGTTGAAAAAAATTCAGCCTTTAAGTATCTTAAGACGTAAGCGCTTTTGATAAAATGACTTGTTTTAATTACAGAAATAAATTTCGCTTAGGGTTGCCTTGGCAATCAATTATGTGACATATTATATTAATAATAAATGTATTAAAGAGATAAGTTTGAGTTACAAATCTTACCGGGTAAAATGGACGGGTTTTTTTTCACTCTCACTCTGTAAGTTTTATGCTTAGAGAAAAAATTTAACATATTATATTAATACCGAAAATATTAAAGAGATGAGTTCGATGTTCAAACCCTCACCGGGGTGTTTTTTTTTTCACTTCCCTTCACACAAAATGCTGCCTCTGTGGGTTTGAGCTAAAGCAATTATGTTTGTGACAATTCTTACTTTGACATTATTTATAGTTGAAATGGAGGCCGGAAATGGAGGGACGAACACAACAGCCCCACCGCCAGTTGGGCCCACTCCAACCCAACGCCGCCGCACCGTCCCGCCCCGGGAGACGGGGTTCGAGCCCCGGTACCCTCGTCTGGCGTTACATCTTCACCCTGCCTCTACGCCAGGGAGAGGGGTTCGAGACCCGGTGGCGGCGAGGGAGATGGGGCCCATGGAGCTGGCGATAGCGGGACCGTCTTCTGCCCTTCAACACGGAATTAGTGGCCCGGTGAATCAGGGTAGGTGGGGCATTGCAAAATGGCGTCCTCTTCGCATCATCGAAGAGAGGATTAAACAATTGAGGCGTTTCTTTTATACTGGTAGAGAAATTACCTTTACATTTTGGGTTTGCACCAGCAAGCGATCGTGACGCAATAAGCTGACTTGAGAACCAAATCACTAATTTTGGTCCTCGGTTGCAGGACCATGGCGTTAGCGCCGATGACCCGTAGGCTTACTTTGAGTAGCACTGACTCAACTTTAAGCCCTGTGTATGTTCTCATTTAGACGAGCAGCCCAGCTAGACGCTAGTGCAGTGCTTGATAACGTAAGTCGCGTGCTGCAGAGTAGTTATGTTTTTTTGAGTACTGCACCATTGTACGTAAACTCTCCCACTTTAAGGAGCCTCACGGGAGGGTAATCTAAATGTGATAAACTCTCCCCCGCTAGCACATATAGCCGCAAAAACAAAGGGATCATTACGATTCAAAATGGCGACAGTCTTTGCCTTGCCCGTGCCTTGGTTGTCGCCAAAGCTATATGTGACAATAAAAGAGAGCCAGGATGTATGGAAAGTGAACACGTTAAACAGATTAAACAGGGCCGTCAAATTCAAAAACTCAAAGCAGAGGAACTAGCCGTGATCCCCGTGTGAATCTTTTGAAGGGTGGTGGAATAACCGAGCTGAAAAAATTTCAAGCATATCTTTCCGAATACAAAATCACAGTGTTCAGGGAACGCGGGGGAGACAGGTCCTATATGAGGGGCCAACCCCTTTCCGAACATTCCTTTAAAGGGGACATTGATTTGTATTTTCACGACGATAAGAAAAAACCATTTTGACGTCAAAATCACCCTTGACAGCCGCATTTAAGTGTCGTACTTTTTGCCGCGAGTGTCTTTTGTACCGTTCAACACAAAGAACGAGCACAAATGTGAACCCGCGTGCAAAAATGTTACGCTAAAGCGGTTTGTAGCGGAGGCCGATCTGTAGTCTGTAAAGATGCGGGCTTTGGTTCACAAATCAGACGTGCTTTGATAACCATAAACGTCCGGTTTTTTCAGCGGTCACAGGTCGGTCTGTGATGTCTAAAAGGTTTGCGAGATATGCGGGTAATTTTTAAAGTTTGGAAAGATAAAAATTATTCACATAGGTGTTATGAGACTTTTTGTAGAGTATGCGATTCATATCGTCCTTTTGGTCATTTCTGCTTATGAAGCAGGCCCCGTCAAAGCCGTCACTGGAAAAGAGCAATTTCATGTTTGTATTCTATGATTTTAAATGCAGACAAGAAACGCTTCTTCATTTTGCGGCAGGCACGTACTTGCACGAACCTAACCTATGGTCATGCAAACGTGTTGTAAGGTTTGTGTTCATATAGATGCAAATGACTATCATTGCACCGACTTTTGGGGCGATAGGACTCGCAAAATTCAAGGGGATACCACTTGGCCCAATTTTTTAAATTTATAGAAAAAAATTAAAGCTTAAAAATTTAAGGATATCACCCTTCTAGGCCATAACGCTAAACCCTATGATGGTAATTTTATTTTAGATACATGATGGAGGTAAAAAATGGACTCCAGAACTTATAATGAACGGTGGGAAAATATGCCCAATGCGTTAGGGCCCGCTCAACTTTATTGGACTCACTGAACTTTCTCCCGATATCGCTGTCCAAAATTTTGCCCAAAACTTTCGGCTTGGACGAGTCTTTGGCAAGGGACATTTCCCCCATTTTTTCAACAAAAAGAAAACGTGGGATATAGGGGCCCCTTTTGCCGCCAAGGAGGACTACGGTATCGGCGAGAGGGTCAGTTGAGGGAAAGGAGCACTTTGAGAAGTGGTATGACGCGTTGGTCAAAGAAAATTTGTCTTTGATTTTAAACGCGAGTTGGAACTGTATTGTGTGAAAGATGTAGAGATCCTACGGAGGCCTGCCTGATGTTTAGAGAGATGCTCATGGGGGAAAGCAAAGGTGGATCCTTTCAGAGAGGCGTGTACGATAGCTGGAGCGGCCATGTTGGTTTACCACCGAAGTCATCTTAAGGGAATACTAATCGGTATTATCCCTAACGGTGGCTATCGGTTGCGCAGACCAACAGTCGCACGTCGCTGTACAATGGCTCTGCTGGGAGGCCCATCAACGTGGTGTCTCTATTCTTCATGCGGGTAACGGCCGTGAGGAATATGTGTTAGGGCGACGGGGTAGACGGTGTTGTTAAAGCTGGAGATACCACCACCGTCTTCCAGTTTTGGGCTGTTATTGGCATGGGTGCCCTCTCTGTTCCCCTGACGGGACCACCCCGTCAAAAATGTTCCACGAGACCATGGAGACGCGTTATGAAGCGACCATGGTTTTTTTGGGAAAATTTTAAAGGGAATCCCGGCTACACGGTCGTAGAGATGTGGGGTGCATGTTTAATGCGTTTGGAACGCACAGACAAGGACTTGCAGCAATTTGTATCCGGCACGAAGGTGTATCCCAAAGGAAACCCTCTCAGTTCCAGGGATGCATTCTTTGGTGGGCGTACAAATTGTATCAAGCTTTTCCCACGAAACAGACCTTTCTTGTGGGGAGAAGATCAAGTACTTGGATTGTGTTCATTGTATCCATACGTTTGCAAGTACAAAAAATACCCAGTCGGCCACCCCAAAATTCACTTGGAACCAAATTGCCCGTCTATAGATCAAGTAGAAGGCATAGCCAAAGTTACAGTGACGCCTCCCCGAGATTTATTCCTGCCTGTATTGCTACCCGGATGCACGACAAGTAATGTTCATCTTGTGCAGGAAATGCGGGGAGGGAGAAAAAACCCAAAGGGGCGTGTCAGCACAACGACAAAAAAAATCGTTGGTTGACAGGCGTCTGGGTGATTGACGAGATCCGGAAAGCCGTTGAGAAAGGCTACACCCTTGAAGCAGTGCCGATTTTGTGTGGGAGTACAATGTATCTGTTTTTGACCGTCAGACGCTTTTTTGGGCGGCCTTTTTTCAGGGGTACATTTTTTATTTTTTTAAAAAAAATTAAACAAGAAGTCAGCGGATGGCCAGAGTGGTGAAACCTCACGGGGAAAAAAGTTAGCTTACATTCAAAATTTTGGGGGAAAGAGAAGGGGGTTTTAAAAAAAAAAGTTTTCGGCTTTTTGTTTTTTAAAAAAACCCCCGGGTCCCCGCACTCTGGCTAAACTTTTTTTAATTTCACTTTTGGGGAAATTTTGGGCCCAAAGCCCCCATTTTAAAACCCGAAAGGCATTTGCAATAAACTTTCAGGGCGCCCCACAAGTACCTGACGGATCCGTCCCATCACCGTGGACACCCCGTCATTGTTGTAAATGTGGGGTTATTTTTCCCCTCAATTCCCAAGGATCCGGGGCGGGGCCCCGTTGCGCCCTAACCCTAACACGAGTGGGGCCCGGGTGGCGTGCAAACCCCGCCCTGCTATGGTAGGTTGCACTTATACAGCCCCCCTTTAAAAATTTGGGGGCCCCCGGTTTTATTTTTTATATTGAAAACAGTTTAGCGTTCTATTAAATCAAAAAAGCCCCGGCGATTGGAGTCCCCCCCCGGCCGGAAAATTTTTTTTTGGTGACCTCACCGATAAAACTTCAGGTTTAAACGGCCCCCGGGAAAGCTACATTAGCGCCTTTGTTTCGGGTTTTGGCCCCAAAAAATTTTAAAACGTTTTAAGGGAAAGTTTGTATTGGGCCCGGCCCGATCCTCCCCCAAAAAAAAAACCCGGGTTGTGCAATTTTTTTGCGGGATCACCAAAAACCTTATGGCAACCGGAAACGATTTTAAATTTGGGAATTTTTTAAAACGGGGGTAAACCAAACCCAGGTTTGCGGAAAGATAATACAAATACGCAAAAAAATTTTGTAAGAAAAAGGTCTTGCGACTGTATGTACCGTTTCGAAAGGCCAAAAAAAAGGGCCCCGTGTACCCCAAAAACGCCCCGGGTAAAACAGTTTGATTTTAATACGTTGCCGTTTGGGTTATTTAGAAATTCCTTGTAAAGCGCCCCCGCCCCAAATTTAAAAGGTGATATTTAGAGGGTTTTAAATTTAATCATCTTTTTTTTTTTTCCCCAACGGGACAGTTTCCCAAAAAAATTACCCTTTTTAAAAGATTTGAAAAATTTTTTTTCTTATTTTTTTTCCTGCATAAAACGAGCTTTTTTTTTTATATTTTTTTATGAACCCGGGATACTTTTTTTATATTTTTTTTTTGCCAGAAACCCGTCCTGCCTACCTGATTTTTTTAGTCAATTTTTTATTTTTTTGTTTTAAAATTTTTTTTTATAAAAAAATTTTTTTTGTATTATATTTTTTTTTTTTTTTAAATTTTTAAATTAAAAATTTGTTTTTATAGTTTAATTTTATTTTCTTTCTGGGCCCAATAAAATTTAAATTTTTTTCTATAAATTTTTTTTTTTAAAAATCTATTCAAAAATATTTAATAAACTGTTTTATATTTATTTTTTTTTTTAAAAATTGAAACCCATTTTATTTTTGTACCCAAGGCCATATTCCCCCAATTTTGTAAATATTCAAGTAAAATTTTCCCCGGTTTTGTAAATTAAATTTTTTTTTAAAAAAAACCAGTTATGTTTTAAAACTAAAAATTTATTTTTTGTAAATATTCCCCGTATATTTTAAACATTGTGTTTTTACTTTTTTAAATGCCCAAATAAATATTTTTAAAAATTATTATGTTTGTTTTTTTTTTTAAGGGTCTATACCCCACACCTCTCTCCTTTTCCCCCATAAATCCAAGCTTTTATAGCTTATAAGCCCCAGTCTCCAGTGCATGGCACTCTAATTTTTTTATAAATTTTTAAAAATAAAGATTTCACTTACATGATTAAAGGGCAGCTTCTTTTTTTCCAGCCACAAGGAAGTGGGGTTTTCCCAGGCCTGGGGTGAAATATTTTGAGTAAATATTTTTTCCTTTTTTGGGGTTGGGAAATATATTCCATTAAAAAGAAGAGTTGTTTTAATAAAAAAACCGCTCTAAAATTTATAAGAAATGCTGACAGTAAATGTTTTTGGAAAAACCCCAACCCCCTCGTTACCGACCGAGATTCGAACCCTCGATTTTCCCCCCAGTCCCCAGCGGGCCGATTTTTAATACACCGAGCGTTTTTAACCCCAAATACGCACTGGGGCCCCGGGTTTTTTGTATATTTTTTAAAATATTTTTTTTTTGTAAAGGGGGAAAATTTGTTTAGCGAAAAATTTTAAAATATTTATTATGTCCGATTTTATAGTTTTTTTTTTAAAACATAAAAACAAAATTTTCAAGATCTTCATAAATTTGTATTACTTTGGGGGTTTTTTTTTGTTTAAGTTTTTTGGTTAAAAAATTTAAAAAATTTAAAAATTTTTATGTTTTGCGTTTTTTAAAGTCTACACCCTTTTCTAAAATCTTTAGAAGCTCCGTCTCAACCCTTATGGGTGAAAGGGACCGTTATTTAAAAGTCCCAAAGCCCGCTCCCCCCCTTTAAACCCCCGCTTTTTCCCGTCTTCCCGGGAACCCGAACCCCCGGGGACCCCGTGGGGGGTGGCCGACATGTTTAAACGCCTCACCGGCCAGCGGGTTCTTTTGCCCGTCTTGACCATTGCCCAATACCCCAAGGGCGGACATAAAATTAAACAGGAAATTTCAAGTCCCCCTTCACAGAAAAGAGAGAGGGAGGATACTTTTCTTTTGGAATTTGGGCCCGCCGTGGGGTTAGACACCTAACGCTTCACACGAAAAGTGTGAAAAAAAAAAGGGACGGGGGTTTGGAACCCTGGTCCCCCCGGGGATGATTCCCAACCTTAGGGAGTTTTCCAACTCAAAGGATCATGTTTTTGGACTTTGGGGTTTGGGTTTAGAAACTTTTAAATTTTTTTTTTTTTAAAGGAAAGGGAAAAGGTGAACCTCAATTTTTTCACGGGGAGGAGACAGGGAAAAAAACCTTACAGGAATCCCCCTTTTCCCAAAAAAAAATTTCATGACAATGGGGCTAATATGGGGTTTCGAACCCCCACATGTGTAAGACGTTCTTTGTTTTTAAAATTGGTTGTACTTTTTTTTCCCATTCCCCCCCTCTTAAACCAACATTTTCAGTAATACAGGGAATCGAACCCCGGCCCCACTTAAAATCTGGGGGGGGACGGGAAGACATGTTTAACGCCCCGGGGGCCAAAAAAGTGATTCCTTGACGTCTTGCCCTTTCCCCCAAAAGGATAAAATTAACAAAACCAAAAATTTGTCTCCCTTCACAGAGGGGGGGGGAGGGGTTAAAATAAAATTTTTCCCGGGAAACTTGGCGCAGTGGGCGTTTTTCCCTTTAACACCGTGATGAGAAATTTACTTCCCCCTTTATATTTTAGCATTTTTTTTTCTTCCCCCATTTTAAACATATAATATTTTTAAAAAAAAATTAAACCCCCTGCACCCCGGGAATCGAACCCCTTTGGAAACTTTGGCTTCATATGTATTTAGTACGTATATGGTTTGTTAAAATTTTAAGGGGGTAAGATTTTTATTTCGAAAATTAAAATTTTAAATGGATTAGATAAAGCAATTAAAACCCTTTGGATAGAAAACAAAAGTAACAAAAAATGTTGGGTTTTCCTTCAGGTTTTTGGGATTGTCCCAGCGAGGTTTTTAAAAATAAAAAACGACTTTTTTAGCGTTTGTTTTTTTTATTGAAAACCCGCAATTTTAAAATTTTTTAAAACAACAACAACAACCCAGCAATATTATTTAGGTCTTTTGACCAAAACATTTTAAAAATAATTTAAACCAGCCAAAAAATGATTTAGGAGCCCAATTTTTTTTTTAGTCTTTTTTTTGAAAATTCAAAAATTTTGATTAATTTAAAAACTTTCACAACAAGCAGAAAAATTTTTTTTTAAGGGTTTTTTGCCCCCCAATCCCCAAAAAATTAAAAAAAAAAATCTCCCAAAGTTTAAGAAAATGATTTAGGGAGTCAATTTTATTGCCAATAAACCCAATTTGGGTTTTAATTTTAAAAACTTTCCCACAAAAAGCAGCAATATTATTTAGGTGTTTTGCCCAAATTTAACATATAAAATACTTACCATCTAAAAAAGGGTTTTGGAGCCACCCCCAAAAATTTGGGTTCAAGACACGTTAAAGGAAAAGTTTTAGAGTTTTTTTTGACAATTTTTTCCAACAGTTTTTTCCCTTTTGGCAATTTTCTCTTCCAAAAACTCAAGCACAATTTAAAATTTTGGTTTGGGCCCCTTTTCCCATAGCACAAAAAGTTATTTAATTTTTGTTTTTCTCAAAATTTCCCTTTTTTTTTAAGCCCCTTGACACGATTGTATTCCTCCCTTTTTCGATCCCTGTCTAACGCCCCCAAAAATACCCCCCTCGTCCCCAAAAGGTATCCTTGGGGGGGCGGAAATTTGTGGGCCCTTTGAAACTTTGTTTTCCCAAAAAATTAAAGGGAAATTTGGGGGAGCTTTGGTTTGGGGTCCAAACACCAAAAAGCGCATTTTAAAAAGGCCCTGATTTCAAAGGGGGATGCAGCAAAAAAAAATAAACTTCGCTCTTTAAAAGTTTTTTTTTTTTTAAAAAATTTTTTTCCCCTAGCTCCCCCGATTTGGGAGCAGAGTAAAGTTTGTTTTTTTAATTAATTTTTAAACATCACACTTTTTCCTCCGAATATATCTACAGCGGGCTTTTGATTTTAAAAACCCCTTACCAAACCAAATAAATATTTTTACTTTGGAAAGGGAAAAGTTACCGAAAAATGAGGTGAGTATGTAGTCGGCCCGGGGGGTTTTTTTCCTTTTTAATTTTTAAACTTTTTAGTAAAATTTTTGGTTTAAAATTTTTTAAAACCTCGAGATTTTTAAAGGGTTTTTAGACTTTACCTTTGGGTGGGGTTGGTGGGCGCGCCGGTGACTTGCTGAAACCCGGTTTTTGAGAGCCACTTGACCGTGGATAAAAACCCCCGGGGAATCTGACGCCCCTGGGTTTGGTAAAGCCTCGGAAAGGCGGGCACGCAGGTGGGCTCTACTGACGGGCGACAGACGGGCTCTGACGACGGGTTTCGCCTTTTTGACGTTTTGGTTTGGTAGGGGCGGGTTTAGGTTTGGGGGGTACTCTGGGGCCCGGGTAAGCCTTTTTGACCCCTGGGGCGGGGGTAAAGGGCTTCTCTCTTGGGGGGGGCCCCGGGGGCGGCCCCCCCCTGAAAATAGGGGGGGGTTGGGTTTGTGGAGCTGGGAAAGGGTGGCGGGGGAGGTGGGGGGGAAAAAAACACAGCTCCCAAACGCCCCCCTTGGGGAAATTGAAAACGGTCCCACGTTACATCAAAAATTTAATACGTTTCCAGTTTCCCCCTAGGGTATATTTCCCCGTCGCTCTTTTTAGTGTGAAGGTGGGAAGTCAAAAAAACCCCCCATGTAGCCCCGCTCCTTATTTTTGTAAATTACCTGTTTTTATCACACACCCCCCCCCTTTGTAAAATTTCCTCCCGTCATATGGGGGCACACCCCCTCCTTTCTTTAATGGCCCCCCCCAAACCTTTAAAATTTAATTTTACCCCGGGCCCCCAAAGCTTTTGGGTAAAAAAAAAACCCGTACCTGAGGAAAATTTCCCCCTGTAGGGCTCCCCCCCTGCCCGTTGTTGTTAATTTGCCCCTTGTCTTTTTAAAAGCGTTCAAAGTTAAA
Source organism: Timema cristinae (assembly GCA_039000515.1). Taxonomy (NCBI): domain Eukaryota; kingdom Metazoa; phylum Arthropoda; class Insecta; order Phasmatodea; family Timematidae; genus Timema; species Timema cristinae. Next base: position 20,181 of record JBCFYV010001200.1, on the reverse strand, counting down.
AACCCGGTGGGTTTGAAAACCCCGGGGTTTTATGGGCGCAGGAAAAATTCCCAAAAGTTTTTCTTTTTTTTTTAACCACACACATTTTTCACCCCTTTTAAGATTTCCCAAAAACCCCGGCCCGGGTAAAAAAACAAAAAAATGGGCCCGTTTTAGATAGGCTTTTGGGGACGTTTTTTCCCCCCAATTTTGTTTTTCCCCGGTTTTTTAATTTATAAAACCGGAAATTTTTGATCTAGGGTTTTAAAATCAAACAATTTAAAAAGGTTTTGCACCCCCCCCGTCGACGATATTCCCCGCTGCTTTTTAAACTTGCCCCATATTGGCCCCCCCCCTCTAAAAACCGTTTATAAAAAAAAAAACCCCCAAGTGGGCCCCCCCCCCTTTTTATAGCCCCCCCCCCCTCCCTCGTTTGACTTTAAACGATTATTTTTTGTCTCGGACTTGTCTTTTTTTTCTGCCCGCCAAACCTTGGCGCCCTTTGTCGATGACCTGTTTTCCCTAAGCGGGGCCTCAACCCGTTTTTGTTGGGCCGACAAAAAACTTGGCCCAGGGTTGCGACATAACCGGATTGGATTTCCGTTTTTGGGGAAAAAAACCCAAGGTTGTCGAGGTCACGTTTTAATTTTTTTTCCCTAAATTGTTTTCCCCCGCCAAACCTGGCGAAATCATTTTTTTTGTTTTTGGCCCCGCCCCAAAACCAAACTGTCGCCATGTATTCGGGCCTGATATATATTTACGGTCATTATTTTATGCTTTTTTTTTTAATGTCCGGGGAAACTTTAACATTTATTTGTTGTTTTTTTTAAAAAGTATTGGGAGGGTGGGTACACTTTATGGCCGTTGGAGGAAGTGGAAAATTCAATATCTGCTCAGGGGGGAAATGGGGGTTTTTTAAAAACACTCCCTCACACCCCAAAAAAACGCGGGAAAAACCATTCAAAATTTACTCCTCCTTTTTCCCGTGGGGGGGTTACACAACCCATGCATTAAAAAGACGCAAACCCAAACAAAAAATTTTTTAGAAAACTTGTGACGGGGGTAGTGGCCCCTAACTGTGGTTTTCCCGGCCCCCTGTTTTGTGCTTTAATTTAGAGATGTTTAGGGGTTGCGACATAACCCGAAAAATGTTTTAACTGATTTGTAAAAAAACCCCAGGTTTTCCGGTCCGGACCCTGGGGGTTTTGGGAGGAACATTTCCTTTGCATTTTGACGACGCTACCAAAAAAACCCAATTTTTTTGTAGACTTGGGGGAACGGGGGTTTGTGGCCCCTAACTGTGGATTCCGGGCCCCCCTTGATTGTCCCAAAAATTTGGAGATGCTAGAGTTGAAACCATAAACACGCCTTTGTTTTACTCCCTTTAAAATCCCCAGGTTTTTTTTCCGTCCGAAAAGTTGCGGGTGGGGAAACATTTTTTTTGTTTTCCCGACAGACGTTTACCAAACAAAAAATTTTTTATAGATTTTGTGCCCCGGGGGAGGGGCCCCCTAAATGTGGGTTTCCCCAAAGGCCCCTGTTTTGTGCATAATTGGGGAGTTTGAGTTGCGACATAACACGCAATGTTTTACTCCCATGGGAAAAAATCCCCCGGTTGCCCGGGGTCCGGGGAGCTGCGGGTGGGAGGGAAAATTTCCTTTTTGCATTTTGGACAGACGCTCCCCAAAAAAAAAAAAATTTTGTAGACTTGTTTACGGGGTGGGGGGGCCCCCCCAACTGGGGGATTTCCCCAGCCCCTGTTTGGCATAATTAGAGATGCTAGAGTTGGACATAAACACGCAATGTTTAAAATTTCATAGGAAAAACCCCGGGTTTTCCCCTGAGGGTCACGTTCATTTTTTTCCCAATTTGTCGGCCCGCCACCCCGGGGGCCGGCCCAGGGTTCCCCGATGTTTACTTTCCTTTTGGGGAAAAACCCCCAAGGGTTTTTTCAAAGGTCACTTGCCCCCCCCCGGGGCCAGTCTTGGTGCAGGGGTGGGCGAAGGAGGAGGAGGGGGTTTCCCCGGGAAAAACCCAATTACCACATTTTCTTTCCAAAACAAAGAACCTTTACGCAAGGTTCACACGGCTTGTTCCGGGAAAGGCCTTTTGGGGACAGAAAAAAACCGTTTTTCATTCTAGGCTTTGGAAAAGCCTTTAGCGAAAGCTTCGGGGCCCCGACCCCTTTACTCCCCAAAGGGTAAGGGAAACCTTAGGGCCCCATTAAATAAACTACAACCCCCTAAAACTCCCCCCAAAATTTTTAATTAATTAAAAACCCGGGGGAAAGCCCCGGGGGGTTGGCTCTATGCTTCAGAAAAATAAAATACAGGCCCTAATTGTTTTATAAAAAATTTTTCCTTACCCTTTTAAAATAAAAACCCCCTCAAAACGCCCCCTACCCCCTAAAAATTTAATTTTAATTAAAAAACCCAAACATGCCCGGCGTATGCCCGCAAAAAAAAATAAAAAAAATTTAACAAAAAACCTCTATCCAAACCCAAATTAACAAAAATTTTTAAAATTTAACGTTTTAATTAATCAAAATAACCAACTTGTCCGGGGTTTTTGTTGGGGGGAGGGGGCAGGAGGAGGGGAAAATTTTTGCCCAGGGGCGGGAAGGGGTTTTGGGAGCGGAAAAAACGGTAAAAAAAGCCCAGCGTGTTTTTTAGGGGGGCCAAAAAAAAGGGGCCTCCCTGGGACAAACGTTAGGTTTTTAGAAAGGGGAAGCTTTTAAAATTTAGTTTTTTGATTTTTTTTTTTTTTAAGAGGCTGGTAAGGGAAAAAAGGTTTTTTTAATTTTTGAACGTTTTGGAAAAAAGACTAATAAAAAATTTTGATCACACAGAGAACACAGATTGAGCACGATAATTTAGAGATTACAGCAAACAACAATCATTTGACAGGGTTTAAAAAATTCAAAACCCAAGAACAATTTTAATAGCGATAATAATATTAAAATTTGAAATTATGAAAAAAAAATAAAGTCAGGGAAAAGCTTGTTATTAGTCGGTCTGTAAGTTTTTGGCATCTCATCTGCTGTCAAGGAATGTAAAACTCATACTATACAAAACCATAATTTTTTCGGTTGTTCTCTATAATTGCGAAACATGGCCTGTTAAATTACATGATGAAAATAAAATGGGAAGGTCTTCGAAAACAAAGTGCTTAGGAAGATATTTGATCAAAAAATGGATGAGAATAGTGTGGAGTTTGGGGAGGCAAAATAATGATGAGCTGAATACCCCTGTGCTCATCAAAAATTACATTGTTTAGGGTAGTCAATCTCGCAGTTTACGGGGGTAGGGCATGCGCGTTAATATAAGTATCTAGAACGCGTTCAAGTATTGGATGGCACAACTAATGGTAAAAAAAGAAGAGTGGGAAGACCCAGGTGCAGATGGAGAATAAAAATTAGGATGGACCTAAAAGGAATAAGGTTTAATGAGTTGGACTGGGTATAACTATCTCAAGATAGATACATATGACGTAATTTTTTCTTAAATTAAAGATAATTAATTACTTTATAGCTTCAAATCTCTTCAGGCCAACCCTGGTTATTAGTAGAAATTATACTAAGAATTCTTATAATGAGAAATAAGCTACTATAGTGTTGGGTTATGAAATTCGGTCGTAAATATTGATTGTATAAATATAATAATCACCAATTAAATTTTTCCCATAAATTAAATATATTATTATAAGCCCAAATTTCTTTAGGTCTTCTTAGGAAGGTCATAATTATATTCCTTGACCATTGCCTTCAAAATCATTCTCCTCGCAGTTAAGAAAAATAAATCAATATACATTGTTTATAATATCCAAATTGAAACAGTTTTGTCGCGTGTGTGTCTCGTGGTTTATTTCTAATAATTGTAAATATTAACACGTGTAAAGTATTCTCTAAATCATATTTCTTTTTCGGGAAAATGAGATGGTACAAAATAATATTACTTACAAATTGGCCTAAGATATGGGCCCTTTAACAAAATCGTCGGAGCCAATTATGATAAAATCGATTTTTTTTTCTCTCTTTTTACCCCTTTAAGTATGCTACATTTGGTTTTAAGGGTAGATCTTAACTTTTGAAAGAAAAAACTGTTTGACCTTATGAAACCCCAAGACATCAAGTCCCAAAATTATAAATGTGCATAATTTCAGTTTTCCAGGTCATTTAGAGACTTCTGGAAAAGGGATGGAAAGACACATAAAACACAATATGAAATTATTTTGTATTTTAAATAATCAAAATAAAAAGTCATTTTTTAAACATAAAAGTTAGATAGTAATTAATCTATCTAATCGATCTATCAAATTAAGCGCACATTTATATTTTGGTAAAAGTTTGGAAAACTACTTTTATAAACAGTGTGAAGTCTTGAGCAACCCGTGAAGGAACATTGGGACTTCGACAGCCAAATATTTTCCACCCCTGGGTTAAACACGCACTCAAAGAGAGAAACACAGTGGTCAGCATAATTTTATGGAAAGGGGGACAAGAAATGAAACAATTTGGCCTACGAGGATGGAATTACAGGATGAAGCTACAAACATTTTTAAGGTTTTTATTGAAAAATATCACGGCACAAATTATGGGGATAGGATATTCTTGTGGCACTAATTCAGCACTAAATATTGGGATAGGTTTCAGAATTTGTGCCCTTATGGTGCTGCCAGTAGCACCCACTGTTTTTTGGTGTTTTCACGAAACTAGTGGCACAAATTATGGGGGTAGGATATTTTTGTGGCACAAATTCAGCACTAAATATTGAATAGGTTTCAGAATTTGTGCCGTTATGAGTGCTGCCCGCAGCACCACTGTTTTTGGCGTTTTCACGAAAACTTGGCAGCAAATTTATGGGATAGGATATTCCTGTCGCACAAATTCAGCCTAAAATATTGGCATAGGTTTCGCTGATATTCCATACGTAACCCCGGCGCGAAAAAAAATAAACTTCGCCTTGTGGATGGTTCTCGCCCCCTAGGGCGGGAGAAACTAAAGAGGGGGGTAAATAAAAAATTTTACCCGGCGGGATTGAAAGTACCACCCGCGAGTGGTGGGCGGACATGAAAATATGAAAATGGTCCGGTTTGGGCTAAAACAGAGGGAGAGGGTGTGGGGAAACACATAAAAAAACGGAAGGGAAAAACATCAAGGAAGTAGGGGGGAGCGAATAAAAAAAAGACCGGACATGGAATCAGACAACCCCGGTTTGATGACCGGTCATGGCATTATTCGATATCGAGTAGGACTCCGGGGTCGGTTTTTTTGGGTGGACAAACCCTTTCTCCGCCGGGTTTACGTATGGAATTCCACACGTTTAAAACCCAGCGGGAAAATGAAAATGAAATTGTCCAGTGGGCTTTTTTTCCCCATTCTGATGTAGGAATCAGGTGAATGGGAGGAATAAAAATTTTTGGGCTATATTTGGGAGTGGGATTAATACCCACTCCTTGTGGGCGGTCTGTAGGGACTTAAAGGAGAATATTGCAGGGGTTGTACTGGGGTTGGTAGAGTGGCAGGACTGGCTGTGGACGGAGATAGAACACAAGGAGAATTTAAATAAACGTTTACGAGACTGGGAGACTAGACAGGGCTACACCGGCCCCCATTTTCGTAGTACCGCCTAGGGCAACATAAACTCTTATTTAACAGAAACGCACAAGACAAACCCTGTACACACATATAACACAGAAAAATAAAGTTTATAACATTGAACCCCGCCTCATCTTACTTCAGGGGGAGGCGGGTGAAAGAAGTGACCAACCCAAATTTGGCTGCACGGTATGATACTGACTTATAAATGTGAAAAAACCCTTAAAAAAACAAAAAAATTAAAAACAAAAAAATAATGGGTTCTTTTTTGTATGTTAGTTAAAGATCAAGTGTTTGTACCCATAAGGCCCAAACCCCACACCGTTTTGGGGGGGTTGGGCGGCGGACATATAGCATGAAAAAGAAAAGAATACCAAACGGCTGGATAGCGCCGCCGGGGGGGTCCCGCGGAGCATCGGGCGGCCCGGTGAATCCCCCCTCGCCGTGGTGGGACTTCGTCCTCAACGTCACGACTCCCTCCCGGCTCCGTACCCGGGGGGTGTCACTCATCGTCTTTTGATCCCCTGTAAAAAAAGAGCGGGGGGGTCGTAATCGCCGATGCCCCGTCGATCGCGTTGGAGGGCCTACGCTCGTGAGAAGAAAGTCCTACAACCCGCGGAGATACTTCGGTTTTGGGGGGCCAGACTTTTCTAGCAACTGGTGTTGGTGCGGGGGGGGGGGGGGGGATCGTGCATAGCCTAAAAAAAAAATTGATGACCGTTTTGGGCGGGGTGAAGGGTTTGCGGGGGAGGTAACCCCAGCAGGGGCGGTGTAGAGTAAAGGGAAAATAATAAAAGCCTGGAACAGTCTAATCTTAGGCCGTGGTTCAACGGGCTGTCTAGGCGCAGGAGGGGGGCCAGTCCTAACATGACACCCTCGCTTTCCCGAGCCTCTCGGTTCGAGTCCAGTTGCAGCGAGGTTTTCAGCGTCCTCCAGGTATTTCACCGTTGGACCCTGAAACGCTTCTCCCGCGCGCGGAGGGGCTGCAACGGACCGGGCTGCGGCGGGGAATAGAATGCCACGTCTTGGGGTTTTTCACTGCTAGGGATCTGGAACCAAGGTAAGCGATTTTTCCCCCCAATGCCCTGGTAGCTTGACCAGATCCCCCTGGGATGGGGGAAGTCGCCAGACGCGGTATCGTCAGCAATTGAAAAAAGGGAATCCCCCGTGGGTGGGACGTCACCCCAAAAAGGGAGAAGAGTAGGGGGGAAAGGGAAAGGGGGCCTGGGGAGCAGAGGCGTTTTGGACGGGGGTCGACAAATGGGGGTCCCCGCCCACCTGAAAGGGGCGGGCCTGGAGGGAAAAACAGAAATAGGTACGGGGGGGGGGGGGGGGGGGGGGGGTTCCCCCCGACTTTTGCATTCCCCGGGGAAATCCCGGTTGGTCACACTGTCGAAAAGCACCCTTCATTTTCCCAAAAACGAGCCGGAATGGGGACGCCGTTTTAACGCTTTCCGTCCAGGCAAGACCTTGGTGACGGCCCGGGGGTGGGGAAAGGGGTTCCGGGAAACGAAATAGTGTCCGGCAAGAGGGGGTTTCACCCCCAGCCAGGCCCCAGTCTGGTCAAAATTCGGGGCTTTGCCGACGCAAAGGGGGAGTAGAGAGATAGGACGGTAGGACAGGGGTATCGGGTGGTTTCTCGGGTTAGGGGTGGGTTGACAGTCGCCCCCCACACTGCGCGGGAAAGTAATCAATACAAAAATCGCGTTAGGATGGGGATAAGGCGAAGGGTTTACGAGGGGGTGGGCCAGGGGGAGGGGGGGGTTTCCCGGGCCAACCCCGGACGGGCGTGGCTCGAAGCCTCGCCCGGTCCTGGGCAGTCGGGGGGGTTACAGGGAGGCGAGGTTTCGGTGGTTGGGCCTGCCACCGGGGGGAAGAAGTGTCCGGGGGATCCCCTTGCCTCTCTCCGGGACTTGAAACCCCACCTCCGAGCCTCTGACCGGTCTGTGGCGGAGGACGCCCAAAGCATCCCACGCGGGGTTCGGAGATCAGATCCTTCTTGGCTTTTTCCCTTCAGATGACGCCACAGAGCGGGATTTTGGGGTCGAGAGCGGCCCTCCCCCTGCCCCGTCTGAGCTTACGCCGCAGGAGAGCGGAGCGCGAAAGTATATTTCCCCCGAACGGGGGGACGATTCCTATCACGGGGTCGCAGTGTTATCAGGTTTGGGGAGGGGGGCCCCAACAAGGGGGGCGGGGGATTGGAACGACACTCCGCGCCGACGGAGGGAGGAGGGGAAGAGTTAACCTGTCGTCCCCAAACCCCCACGTCGGGTTTATGGGGGGCGGCTGGGGACAACGCGGTTCAACCCAGCCGGGGAATCTAGGCCCAAACCCGCGTCGGGATTAAAATGGCGGGGGGTCTGTTGGAGGGGGAAGAAATCGCATAACGCCGTACAGGATTGTGATCGAAGGAGTGGGGAGATGGATACCAAGGTGTCGAAACAGCTCCCCGTGGGCGATCAGGTCAAGGTAGCTGGGATGGTGTCGAGGTGGTCGGGTAAGTAGGTGGGCAGATGAGGATGGTGGATAAATAGGCCGGTCCTGTCTACGAACCTCCTCAGGACCGTACCGCGCGCTTGAGACGCCACGCACCCCCAGGAGACGTGCCTGGCATTGAGTCGCCCGCTAGCACAACGCTAGCGTCGAGAGCACGCAATACGGCCAAATCGGCCACCGCAGGACCAACGCAGGCGGACCGTAGCGCAAACGAGAGTGACGGAGTACGCGGCACCCAACAGCCGCACGGCGACCGCCTCCAGGGACATGAGCCCCGGGACGGCCGTCTGGTGGTGCTGAAGGCGGGACCGAACCAACAGGGCCACGCCACTCCCCCTCCAGGGACCACCTTGGCCACCCGGTAGACGGAGAAGCCCGGAACCTGAAAGACGGTGGTCCGCTCTGAACCACGTCTCCGTCAGAAACGCCACGTCCACATCCATGTCGGTCATCATCTGGATAAGCTCGGGAATCCTAATGAACTAGCGATTTACAATTCCAGAGAAGGAGTTTGACCTCATCAATCAAAACAACGCCTGACACACTTCGGTAAGGATTTGAATCTTGCCCCCCCCTCCCCCCAGTCCGGGGCGGCCACGAAGCGTGTCAGACACTCCCTCAGGTAGGGAGTTTCTCACATATACGGAGCGAGTGGAAAAGCTCCCATATTTCAGTGAGAGTATGGATTAGGGACTTGAGATCAGCTCCCCGCTGCAGGAGGGTGAGGTGGGGCACGGTGGGCAGAAACTTGGGGGGCACGGCCGGCTGCCGCGACGCCGGCCCTTCCTCCCGGAGGACGGGAAAGTCCCCCGGCTTTGACGAAGGGCGGACGATATGGGCTTAGGGCCAGTTTCATAGTCAAATTTAGTGCGCCTCAAATGCAGCGCTACACTAAGTTCATGACACCTACCTAAACCCGAATGGAATGGGCCGTTCTTGCATATGAAATTGGCCCCTTTTCCCTCCTGGTTTAGGTAGGTGTCGTCATTGTACTTAGTGTAGTCCCGCACTTGGGGCGTACTAAATTTGACTATAAAACGGGCCCTTAGACAGCGACTGTGTCCCGACGGAAGTCAGCGTTTGCGCGAGTCGAAAACCGTTTACGCACTTGCAGACCCGGCATTTGTGGGTGAGGGCCCCGCAATTGGCGCTTTGGGGGGTTCGAGGGGAGCCGCAGTGCTGGATGTGTGCACCCCCGCAACCCCCAGTGTTGGGGAAAAACGGCCAGACTGAGGCGGGGCGTCTAAATTAAAAAAATAGAAACTTTGGTTGAAAATGGGGGGTGGCCACACTGGGCGAGCGAGCAGCGCCGCGAGGGACTGAGCCGCGCGCTTGAAAGTAGAACGGGCCCTATTTTTAAAGCGCGCGCGCTCGCCCCCGGTACAGTTTTTTACAGGCGCCCAGGCAATATTTTTGTATGTTGGTCATTGATGCTGGGGAAAATTCTCATTTTGACATATATTTGACTTTTTCTATCATGATAGGTTTTCAACTTGCTATTAATTGCCCGGTGACCTGGCGGTCTAGGGGAAGGGGTCGACTCCTGTGCTGGGGGCCGGGTTCAAACCCGGGCCGGGACAGATTTTTGATTACCAAAACCCTTCCTTACCTCTGACAAGACATTTGTGAAAGAGGAATGCCCGGCACCCCGTGGTTCGGGTTCCACGTTAAATGTAGGGCCTTCATTTCATCTCAAATCCCCTACCATTACCATTTCGAAGTGATATAACCCGAACGGAATAAATGCGATGCAAATATAAAATAATAATAATAATAATGGCCCTAATTAATTGGTAAGACCATAAATAATATAAGTTTTTTATGAAAACCGATATGTTAAAATACTTAATATTATAATCAAAGTGGGGCCTTTACAAATAAAATCCCCATTAGTTTGGGAGAGTATGAAAAAACCACAACAAAAAATAAGTTTAAAATCCCCTTCATTCAGACCCAAGATTCGAACCTTTGCCCCCTATAAAAAAGTTATCGTGCACGCACCATTCTCCCATGGTGGGCAAATCTGATTTTAAAACATTAAGTACAGCCCCCTACGCTTTTCTAAATTTTTAAATTGGGATCACTTCTATTTTTTTCTTTTTTTTAAATACCAATTTTTTCTGTAAAATTTTCGAGGAAGAGATTACTAAGTTGTTTGACAGAGACATCTTCTAATAGGAGGGGGGGGGGGGGCGGTGACCTAGTGTCTAGGGGTAGGTGTAGACTTCTGTGCTGGCACCCCGGGTTCAATCCTCGTCCCGCACAGATTTATCTTTTCCCCCCCCTTCCTTCACCTCTGACAAGACTCTTTAAATGTGGGAAAATCCACCCACCACGGGTCGGTTTCCCACGTTAAACTGTAGGTCTTCATTTCATCCCCACAAAAAACCCTCCCATTACACATTAGCGAAAGTGGTAAACCCGAGGTTAAGACGCGGGGCTAATAATAAATTTAAAAGGGTCGCTAATTGCGCTTGCTCCCCTCGGGGGGGTGCCCTTTTGGCACCCAGTCGTTTGGCGCCGCTCGCACGCTTGGGATCTGGCCGAACCCCCTTTGAGAACAAATTAATAAGCTTTGTTGCCATTTTCTTCAGAATTTGAGCAGAAAAATTTTCTTTTTGTCTTTTTAAAAAAAGAACAGAAACAGGCTCGTGTGAAAGTGACTTGTATTTATTTAGTCTGGGGTCTGATTTTTTTAACTCGTGCCCTCCAAATCATAGCATCCTTATCACTAGTCCGCGAAGAGGTGAGTAGCTGTTAAAACATGTAAACAATTTTTAAAAATAAATCGGGAGGAAAATTTGGGATTAAAGGAGGGTATTTCAATTTTCAAAGCTCAATTTCCAGTACCACTTTAAAAAAATTGAGTATATAATATTGTGACAGTAAAGATAAGAAAATTTTACTAGGTACATTGCTTTTAATTTCAGTGTCAGTTTAAAACAAATAAACATTTTTAAACTCTTATTAAGTGGTTTAAAATTTTTTTTCATTATATTGATGGTACCCCAAAGTACTAACGGAGCTATAGTTGGTTAATTTAAAGTATTAAACATTTTGATTACAATTAATAACTATATTTCATAAAATTAGGTATAACATTAAGTGCGTGGCCATGGATATTTACCAGGGGGTTCGTGCAACTCAAAAGTTTTTTGAAAGAGGTCGTGAGTCAAGAAATTTTGGGAACACTTATTTAGGCGATGTGTTAGGGAATATAAAGTTAAATTTTAAAAGGGAAAGTGTACACGCATTTATGTGGAGATAGAGTGGAAAGTCATTTCAGACAAAAAAAGCCTTCAGTACACCCGAGCGGGATTCAAAACCCGATCTCCCAGTCATATAAAATCTAGTCTGTTTTGGGGTGACGCCTTCGTACGGGTGGAAACTCTGTGGCCACTCGCCACATGTGATGAATTGGCCATAAAAATGTGCTAGCTCTCACAGTAGAAAAAACCCTTTTTCTTGACGGAATGTGCTGGCTGTAACTTGATTTTCTCTGCAGTAGGCTAGACTGCCGATGACGGGAGATTGAGGTTCGAATCTAGGTACGGTGTACTGAGGGTGGTTTTCCAAAATGGTTTTCCACTCTTCCTCCACGCAAATGCGGGTACACTTCTTTTTAAATTTATAACATTCCTATTCCCTAAAACCATTAGCGTGATTGTACATAAGTATAAACCCGAACTGGTAGTAATACACGATGATAGAAAAAACATGATATTACTTGTATATCATTGAAAGCATTCCCGCTTTTTGAAATAGTCATTGACGCAACCTGCCATCCAATACGCCCCTCTATTCCCTATCCCAATACCTCATTTGATACTGGCTTCAGACAAAAGTCTTGTCAAATTTTTGGTGCCCGGTGGTCAAGGGGTAAGGTGACAGACTTCCCGTGCTGGCGGCCGGGTTCAATCTCGGGCCCGGCACAGATTTATCTGATTACCAAACCCTTCCTTCACCTCTGACAAGACATCTTGTGAATGTTGGGGAAAAGCCAAAGGGCCCCCCCGTGGTTCGGGATTCCATGTTAAACTGTAGGTCCCCCATTTCCCTCTCACAATTTACCCTACCATTACACATTAGCGTAAGTGGTATAACCCGAATGGGGAGTAAGACGCGGTGCTAATAATAATAAATCTTGTCAAATTTAGAAATAAAAAGGTTTTTTTATTTTAAATTTAAACACTTATTCATATTTTTTGCCTAAATAAGGTATACCTGTTTTGAATAAATTCCTCATTTTTATTGAAATTGGTATATTAGTTTCAGTTTTATTTAACACCACGTTTACTATCTGTTCAGGTCGTATGCATACGTACTAATTACACAAATGGGTTTTGGTATGAGAAGGTTGAATTTAAAGGAAGTATACCTGCATTCGCTGGAGGAAGAGTGTAAAACTATTTGGTTAAAACCACCCTCAGTACACTCGACCGAGATTTAAACCCCGATTTCCCTGTCATAGGCAGTCTAATTTAACATGAGTGTGACGCTTTGGGACCATGCGGCCACCGAAGCGAGTCATTTACCGGATCATCGGTTTTATCCAGGCTATTTAGTTTAGTCAAAGAAGCGTTAAAAAACCGAGGTCTATTATATCAGTAACACGATTTATAAACTACTGGCCGTTAATTCATTACTGTGAAATTTTAAACCAAAATTTCACCAATTTATACATTTTGTCCATGCCAGGAATCGATCCCGGACTCTCAGTTCAGTAGACAGACACGCAACAAGCCAAGGTGTCTGACGATTCCCTTGTTTTTCAAACAAAAGTAACACAAGATACTTTGTTTCGAAAATTTTGTTTGAAGTAAGTACTGTTGTTTTAATTGAAAAATTTTATAGGTTTGTTTATGTGTTTTTAACACCCCAGATTGTTTTTAAATATACATAAACTTTTAATTGGTATGTACACAAACAAGTTTCTGAATTATTTTTTTAATTATTATTTCATCAACTATTCTCAAAGCAGGATAAAACAACGACCGTGTGGATGCACATCATACTTTTTGTAGAAGATAAATTTGCTTGTTATTTCATGATATTTGTCATTATTATTTCAGTCAAGTTTCTATATTTAAATTAAATGCAAGAAAATCCCCCGTGTGTTTGGGGTAAAGCTTTTGATAGATTCATTTTTCCCAAATTTTAATATTTTTTTTTTATTTTTATTTATTTGAGGCTTTTTAACATGCACTTTCAACGATTAATTATATCAGCAACGGTTTTTCTAAGCGAGTAAAAGAATTCTACCAATTTTCCGGGAAAAAGGGTATTTCCTATACCTTCGGTTTTTTTACATGCCCAATCGCAGTGACCGATGGTTTAAAATTCCCCTCAAAAGGAAGTTTGTACAGATTTTATCGCTCAAGAAAAAAACCGCTACCCCCGTTGGGTTTTTAATCACAAACATTGCTCCCCAGGTGAGCAAATTCCCAAAATTTTCCCCCCCCCCCCTTCCTAACCCCCAAGATCACCAAGTTCAACAAAAGTGAAATAAGTTTCCCTTAAAAATAGAAAAAATTTTATTTGGTAGGGCAAAATCTCAAAAAAGATACATAATATGTATGAGTGGGTAAAGCCCATTTAATTTTCAACGTAAAGGGTTTAAACCCCAATTTTGGGGTGAGATCGGGCAAAATAAAAGGGCTATAGCGGTTTTAAAAAGGACAGCTACATTTAAAATATTACACATTTGGGTATGAATACATTAAAATTGTCTTTTTTATATTGTAAACTTTATGTTAAAAGGAAAAGCCCCCCACATTCACAACCATTATAATTATTAGGAAAATTTTCCCCATTGGGTCCCCCAAAGTAGACTTATTTGCTATCTTATAAAACATATTCCATAGTTTTCTAGAAAACTTTGGATTTAAGTACAAAGATAAATTTTTTTTAAAAAAAGGGTCTAAGCGTCATTCTCGCAATAGAGGGATCACTGAGACGGGAATATTGGGGTTCAAAAACGGCCCTTGTACTGAATTTTTAAACCTAAATGGTTTTCCCCTCTCCTTTCCCCGTAAATAGTGTCACTTTATCATTTAAAAAACCCCCTTCATTTTGTCAGCCATTATCTTTAAAGGGAACAACCAAAAATTTTATTTTGTTTCAAAACCCCTACGCTTGGCTTTTTGAAAAATTCAAATTCATTTCCCCCTCGTTTTCAATGTGTACACTAGACATTTCGTCGTCTGTAGGGGTTGACGATGGCAGGTTAAAAATTTTTTCAAAAAAAAGATTTCCTTTACACTGCACAGCTTCCGGGGGGACAATAAAATCCCGAGACAAAGAAAGGTGAGGGTGGGTTTCTCCTTTTTTTCTGGGCTCATGTTTAAAAGGGCCGGGGTTTTCTTTTTTAAAAAATTTCTAGCGTAGTAGTTCCTTTAAAACATTCTTTTTTTTTGTACATTTGTATAATATATTATTATTAATCATCAATAAAAAAATTTGTATTTTTATATTTTTTACTTCTAATTAAGGTGTGGGCCAAAAACCTTGACATTCTGTTTAAAATTAAAAAATAACTAATTCAAAATTGAAATTTAAATCGTTAAAATAAAGCTCCATTAAATTAAATTATATTAATAATAATTATTAAAGAGAAAAAAAAAACTACTTTGGATAAAAACAATTTTTTTACATTAACATTATATGCAAGGTTTTTTATTTAAAAAATTTAAAAAATTAAAGAAGGATTTTTTTATAGGAAATGCCCCCAACTTTTTCTGACGGGGATGAAAAAAATTAAATGTAAAAACTATAAGGGGAAAAAACCACCCCTCACTGCTTTTGGGCCAGGTATACTCTATTTTGTAGGAAGAAAGGGGTTTTATTAATTAGAAAAAATCTTTTAAAAAAAGGGTGGTCACTTTGTGGCATTTTAGTTAGTATTTTTTTAAAGGTAGGCTTTTTTATAGTATCTATCGAAATTTTAAAAAGAGAAAAACACTTTTCTTGATTTTATGATAAATAAATGTATTTTTTATGACGTTTGTGATGTTTTTATTTTTCTTACGTAAAAATTAGCTATACAAACCTAAAGAAAAAAAAATAAAAAATTATGTCAAGAAAAATTTTCAATATTTTTTACAAAAACTATTGTGAAAAATTTAAATAAATTTCCATGTTTTTTAATTCCCCATAGTTTTTACAAATCCAGCCTTTAGCGTTAGGAAAAGAATTTTTATAAAATTAATGACAAACTAAAACTTCTTTTTTTATTAATAAAACAAAATCTTTGTTAGTGCTAAATTTTTAAAAAATTATTTAATTAGTTTTGGAAGTTAGTGATTAACTAATGTTGAAATGAAATCTAACACTATAAATTTCCTTTAAAAGATTGAGATGTTTTTTTTGGGGGTTTTCCCATTGTTTACAAATATCAAACAAAAAGGTAGTAAAAGGTAATTAAAAGAGTTTTATATTAAAATTAAATAAAAAATTAAAAATCAAGTCAGTCACCTATAGTTAACAATAAGAATAAAAATTAAAGTAAATAATAGGATGCAATAGCTCTTTGTTCAATCGATTATTAAAGAAAATAGAGTTACTGGAAGGGTTTTTAAATTCACCCTCCCCCCCCCCCCCCCCAAAAAAACATATGGGTTTATTAAAAAAATACAAACTTAAAACAAAAAAAAAATATTATTATTTTGAATCAAAGCAAAACGTTAATTATTTTTTGAAAGAAGTTGTCTATTTCCCTTTTTAAAATTTAAAAAATTTTATTAAATTAAAATTTTATAAAAATGTAGGGGGATTGGAAATGAAAAAAAAATATTAACATAGGATAGAAAAACTAATGTTATTGAATTTTAAAAAACAATACAATTTTAAATTTTTAAACATTTTTTTTAAGAAAACATTTTACTAAATGATTGGATAAAGTTTCACTTTGATGTTGCTAACCTTATTTTTTGTTTTAAATTTCCCTTTAAAAAAATATTTTAAAAATATAATATTATTGGTAGGCAGGTTATTTTTTTTTGTAAAGTAAAATTTAGGCACTAATTAAATTTGTTAGAAATTGGGTTTAAACAATAAAATACATAATATCTTTAACACACCCCAACAAACCCAAAAAAAATAATATAGCCCAAAAATTTTTTTTTTAAATATCCGGTTTTTTTTTTTTTCAAACCTGAGTAAGAGCATTCATTGAGAATAGAATGGTTGAATTCCTACAAAGTAAAAAATTTTTAAAAAAAATTTTTAGAATCGTACTTGGTTTTTGTATGATTTTAACACAACACACAAATACAAAGGACCAAACAGTTTTGGTTTTTTGATTTTCCTCCCGCCAACAATTTTTAAAACGAAGGTGCCCAAAAAAATGTAATACTCATTGGGTTTGGACATTTTCGACTTTATACAATTTAATATAAAGAGTTTAAAAAAACCACAAAGTAGGCTTTCTTTACCGCAAAAACCAACTTTTAAAATTAGCAGGATCAATCTTGCTTTTAAAAATTTTAAAGGTTTGAAAAAAAATTAAATGTACCTTTACCCCCAAGACACTCCCTTATGGATTACTGACGACAAATTTATGAAAATTTTATTCCTAATTGTAATATACAATGGAAGTAAACCAACTCTTGGCTAGCTACTATATGAGAAATATTAAGATTTGTGTCGTACTATACATTTTAATTTACGTGAAAATGTTTATAAGTGATAGTTTTCCATTAATTTATCACAATAAAATACTGTCAAAAATGTTTCTAAGCAAAAACCAATATTCAGTTATTTTAGTAGATATAAATAGTTATGATAATTTATAAATTACAGCCTATTAACATAGAAAATTTAAGTGTTTCCTAAATTGAAGCTACACCAAAAAAAAAAGATAATGCATAATATATATGTTCTTTCCTCAGGGATTATATAATATTATATATATAATAGGTCAGTGGCACGCCCAAAGAGGAAAACTGGAATCGGTTCCCCAAGACTCAATACTATTTTAATAAATACATTATTATGTGATTGATAAATAAAGAGCATTAAAAGATGTGTCGAGTGCATAAGCTATCTTTAAAACAGGTTTATGATTTATATTTCAAAAGAGATAAATGCTATACAGATTAAAATAACCTCTGAGTTTCCTATTGAAAAAAAGCAAATTCATACTAGATTCGATATATTGTATGCAAGGCAAAGCCAGATAAATATTGAATTAAAACTACCTTATTTACCGTTTAAAAATAATAAATTAAATACAAGGAACGATCTATATCTAGTAGTATTGTGATAGTCAAAAAAGTCTAACTCGAGATTTCGATAAATGTCAACGTTTCATGACCCCCTGAAACAAAAAACATGGTTCTCGCAATGCCGTTTGTCTGTCCGTCACTTTTCCCTTAGTACCCCTTTTATAGACTTAAACTTATTACATAAACCTTTAAAATTAATTTGATTTAATTTTTACCCATTTTTAATCTTTTTAGTTACCTAAACTATTCTCCGGGAAAGGCTGTAATTCTGTGTAATTATATAATAAATAAATAAAGTGAGTTTAGGGTGTATTCAGAAAAATCTAAGCCCTTGAGATAGGATGAAAAATTGAAATTTTTAAGATCTTTAGAAGGACCACATCATTTAACAAGGAAAATTAACGAAATTAGAAATTTCAAAATTGGGGCTTCAGGACTTGGGGAGGGGATCAAAATACGAAAGACGTTTTAACTTCAGTAGAAAATTAAATTTGGAGACGGTAGGTGGGGTCATCCAGAGAATCACATAAGTTATTAAAATTTCAAATTTATGAGTGAGAGCTGAGCGGGAATTTAAATTGTGATTGCCATAGTTTGCTTGTATTGTGCAAGGAGGAATTATATATGCTAGCAGCCGGATGTTGAACGTCCGAAATTTGAATATTGATATAGTACAAAGAATGGATCAGCCTGCTAGTAAATTATAACATTTGATATGATTCACCCTAAACCATATTTGAAATAAGTATCTTCTCTAGGCCCCTCCCAGTAAACACAATATAATATTTAGTCACAAAAGAATGTCTAGTTATCTGAACAATTATTATGTTATGGTCAGATAAATAAATCGAGCGTTAGAACAATGACGTTTCATGTAGTGACAAAAAAAAATACTTTGCTTGACTAATATTTGTTTAAAATAAATTAATACAAAATGCACAGATTAATTAAACAAAAAACCGTATGTAATATAATCATAATTGTAGTTCTCAACACAAAATGGATATTTTAAATACATAAGAAATGCACACAAGTTTGCAAAAACATAAATTTAAAAGTGGAATTAGTCATAAATGTTACACGAATCAATATATTACTATTTTAAAAAATCCCGTAGCTTATGGAAACGTTATTTAAAAAAAAATTTTCTTCACTAATTAACCCCTTTAACTTTAGCCCTAATCTTTAGTTTACTTTTTTAAATCACCATAAATATATTTATTTACTAAATGAGCTTACACGAATAAAATATTTAAAATGTCTTAGAAATAAACAAAACAATATATCTATTGACATTATTTATTTGACATAATTTTCTAATCCAAAGAGAAGGGGTATTTACGCTCAAAGCTCCTAATGTGTTGATTCGTGTAAAGTTTTTTTTTAATGTGAAGAACAATATGCAGATTTTAAAAAAAATCACAATTTACACAAATAGCTTTTTGGGCATTTTAGTAAGGTTTTCCCTGGCTCCTATAATGAGCACAACACCCTAAAAAAGGGTCCTGCTCGACGTTCTTCGATTTTATTTTTAGCTCATTGCCTTACTAGCCGTTCGGGCTATAACATTTATACTTTAACGGTAGGATGATAAAGGGTTTGAAATGTAGGTGAAATGTACCTGTACATTACATATAGAAATAAAAGAATAACATTTAAAAAATAAATCTCGAGAATGACCGGCTGCGAATTAAACCTGATCTCCCCGTTGCCAGTAGGCTAGACTAAAGGGAGCCTTGCATTTAGTTTACGTGCTCACTAGTGCAGCCATGAATGATTTTAGTTGAGATTTTTCGAACAATATTTGGTTTTGTGTTTGTTGCGCTAATTTCTTTTAATGCTAGCAGTTTTGGTTTTGACTTCACTGGTCTTGGGTAAAGTGCTCGCCTCAAGACCCGGTGTTCGTGGGTTAAAAAACCCACGGGGTTAAAAAGGATTTCTTTTGATAATAACAATTAATAGCATTACTCTTTTGGAGGGGAAAATAAATCCATTGGTCCCATGTCGATTGTGGTTTGTAAGATAACCCTGTAAGGTTTGTGAAAATACCTTTCCTGCAAAATTGTTAGGCCCTTTCGATCTCACTCATAGAAATTCTCGTGTGATTATATAATTTAGTTGGTTCAGAAATCGCACGTTAAATAACAACAAATAAATAAAACTAGTAGTTGGACCCTTCCTTACCCAGCATAAAAATTCAAATGATATCAAAATAAGATGTTTAACACCAAAAACCCAAATTTTTGTCATTAATCTGTTTTTATACACATTTTAATTATAATAACAGAATATAGCTAAGGAAAATATATATTTATAGTAAGCGTATCCACTTTGGTGAAAGGAAGCGTGGAATAAACACTTAGGAAAGAACAGCCCGCGGTCCACGTGGGTGAGATTTGAACCGACTTCCAGCTACGAGTAAACCAAAAATTTATCCTGAGACTTATCCTCGCACACCAAAGATTCAGATCCATCGATAAAATATATCTTTAAAATATTTTTTAGTGTTTGATCTATGAGAAACATTTCTTACAAATAAAAGTTCTAAATTCCTACGTTGTATGTAATAACCCATTAATATTTCTAAATTAAATGTTTTAAATGAGAAAAAAATGTGTTTATTATTATTAATTTATTATTTTTATTATTATTTATTTTGATTTGTTAAATTTAAAATTTTTAGGGGGGAAGATGAATATTGGTTAGCTAATCTAAATACCTGTTACATAACTGATATAGAATCGAATTTAAATTCTAACACTTACCGGGAAAAATAGTTATTCATTTTATTTTTTGGAGTTTTTTTTTCAAGTTTTTACCCAAAACTTTTTTTCTTTACTTTAAAAGGGGGGTGGTTTTTTTCCCCCCTGGCCCCCGTTTTTTTTT
>JBCFYV010001199.1:0-54771 GCA_039000515.1 Timema cristinae | reverse complement strand
CATTAAAATAAAACAAAACAAACTTTAAAAAATTTGATTTGAATACATGACTATAATTTTTATTTTTTCCCTTTTTGTAAAAGTGAGTTTTGACGACGATAACCGGGGGTTTGGTGGAAAGGAAAAGCACCCGACATCCCCTGGCAAGGGAGTGGAAACGGTGTGGGGCGGAAATTGGTTACAAATACCACGCACTTTAACACACTTTACAAGGCACCATCTTGTTGGTTTTTTCCCCTCACCTTTAAATAACCCATAAGTTTTCTCTTTCTTTTGTCTCTAGTCAGAGCCATCACCCTTCCTTTGGAGTAGCGAAACCTGCTCGGAATCCCAATACCAAACCACAAACTTACATATAAAATGCTTTACTTTATATCATGGCATGTTTTCCATAACTATAGTTTTCTTGCAACATGTATTGGTTTAAATATACCTTACTACTCCACGTCTCCACACATACTGATCTACGGGCTTTTCAGTGAGCCTCTATCTCTGCATCTCACTCTCATCCTTATACTGCTCTCATTTATTTCGGGAAAACCATACACTCAAAATAATATCTGTGCATTTTGGCAACATGTTTCAAACCAGAAGACTTCATTCTTGCATATTCTTTCAACTATATCTAAAATATTCTCTAAGTTCATCCTCAAATTGTGTGCTCTTGATTGAAGGGAAACAATACCATCGCGCCCAACAGTTGCATCTGGACTAGTACCAAGAAATATCTATAACTCTGTTTCCTGTTATATTATTTTTGATGGAGATATCTTTCTCAATCAATAAACTAGGCAAGTCATTTCACTTTCTGATACAACTAGAAAAATTTTTCATTTTCAGTTGAATTAATCTCACAACTATCATCATCTTCTAATCTTTGTATGTTCTGAATTGGTTTCATTCAACATCAGAATACTTTATATCTAATAATGTTTTTTCCATAAGGAATGGGCTCTGTATCACATTTTTGTCTTTCCTGTAATAAAAAAATATTAGAGCCTAAGCTATCATTTCAAATTTTATATTATTTATTCTAATAAAGAACAAACCACTAATGATTTTGCAATAGAGATAAAGCATGTTAAAAAGATAACTATATTATATAACCTATATAAGTTTTTAATTTTATATATAAATTTTATATATAAAGAGAGAGAAAATTGAACAAAACTGATGATACATTGTTCATTTGTGCAAGTCATGTGACATTTAATAATAAATTATTTCAAAGTGAGCATATATTATTTAAAACAATAACTTTGATAAGGACTTGAATCAGTCAGTGAATCAGGCCAAAAAATATGTATTAGAAAAAAAACTCTTTTCCAGCAATAAACTCAAGTTTACAAATTAGGTAAGTTTATTAATAATTTACTTAGACAAATAAAATATATATATATATATATATTTTGGTTCCTTCTACATAATATTTTTCTCTAGTTTTCCCATCAACTCTCCACCTAAATAGAGTGAATTTAATATAAACATTTGTTTCCTTCTCCTTGCACCCTGAATAACTCAAACCTCGAATGTTAAATAATTTTATAGTGCCTAAAAACATTGGAGAGTGATTTGCTATAAGTTTATAAGTTATATCTTATTTGGATAAGAATGTTTCAGTTATTTTGATTGAAAAAATATTTCTATCTCACACATGAAATTGTTTTATAGAAGTAATAAAAAAAATCCTTTGTGAATGAAATAATTATTTCATCTCTGTATTTATTTGCAAAAAAAAAAAAAAAACTGTAGAAAAAAATTTTACAATAGTAAATACGGTAGCAGTTTATCATTTGAAGTAAATTCTTAATGTTCACACTACTTTCAAATGCAAACATCAATTATTAGTATATCATCATACTTGGGCCTAATATTACTGGTCTGAGGTTTGAAATTCATAAATAATGAACACATACCTTCGTATATTGTTTTAGGTCCCCAACAGGATATCTTACTGATTAACACATCATTATAGACTACTTCTATAGGAACAACTAGAAATATGACCTGGCGATGGTGGGACAAACAGAAAAATTCAATACAATTGTTTTACAAAATTAAAACCATATAAAAAGTATGGAAAAATTGACAGCTTAAAAAGTAGACTCTTGCATTTACACAAGTTCATTATCGCACTTAACAAAAGTACCACCTCATTACATCCACTCTCTTTTAGGTCCATTCTAATGTTATACTCCCATCTGCGTCGGGGTTTTTCCGAAGTTTTTTTTCCATTGGGTTTGCCAGTCAGTACCCTTGAACAAGGTTATAAAATCCCCCCCATTGGGTTTGCCAGTCAGTATCCTGAAAAAGGTTATATAATCTCCCAATTTGGGGTTTTGCCAGACAGTACCCTGAAAAAAGGGTTAAAATAGTCTCCCTTTGGGGGTTTGCCAGACGGGTACCCTGAAAAAGGGTTTATATAGTCTCCCTTGGGTTTGCCATCAGTACCCTGAACAAGGTTATATATCTCCTTTTGGGGTTTTTGCCAGTGAGTACCCTGAAAAAGGGTTTATATAATCTCCCTTTGGGGTTTTTGCCAGTCAATATCCGAAAAAGGGTTTAAATATAATCTCCCATTGGGTTACCAGTCAATATCCTAAACAAGGTTAATAATCCCCAAATTTGGGTTTTGCCAGACGTACCCTGAAAAAGGGTTATATAGTTTCCCTTTGGGGTTTGCCAGTCAGTACCCTGAAAAAGGGTTTTAAAAATAGTCTCCTTTTGGGGTTTTGCCAGTAAAGTATCCCTTAACAAGGTTATATAATCCCCAAAATTTGGGTTTTTCCCAGTCAGTATCCGAACAAGGTTATAAAAACTCCAATTGGGTTTGCCAGACAGTACCCTGAAAAAGGTTTTTATAATCCCCCAATTTTTTTTGGGCCAGTCAGAACCTGAAAAAGGGTTTTATAAAATCCCCCTTTGGGGTTTGCCATAAATATCCTGAAAAAGGTTTTATAATCCCCAAATTGGGGTTTGCCATCAGAACCTGAACAAGGTTATATAATCCCCCTTTGGGGTTTGCCAGCCAATATCCTGAAAAAGGGTTTATATAATCTCCCTTTGGGGTTTTTCCAGTCAAACCCGAACAAGGTTATAAAATTTTTCCCTTTGGGGTTTTTTGCCAGTCAGTACCTGAACAAGGTTAAATAATCCCCCCTTTGGGGTTTCCCAGTCAGTCCCCTAAACAAGGTTATATAATCCCCCCTTTGGGGTTTTTTGCCATCGGGTATCCTGAACAAGGTTATAAAAAATCCCAATTGGGTTTGCCAGCAGTCCCCGAAAAAGGGTTATAAAATCCCCCTTTTGGGTTTGCCAGCAAAACCCTGAACAAGGTTATAAAATCCCCATTGGGTTTGCCAGTCAGTCCCTGAAAAAGGGTTATAAAATCCCCTTGGGGGTTTCCCAGTAAGTACCCTGAAAAAGGTTTTATATAATCCCCCAATTGGGTTTGCCAGTAAATATCCTGAAAAAGGGTTTATATAACCTCCCAATTGGGTTTTTTCCAGAAATATCCTGAACAAGGTTATTAATCCCCAAATTGGTTTGCCAGCAGCCCCCCTGAAAAAGGGTTTATATAGTCCCCCTTTGGGGTTTGCCAGTCATACCCCTGAAAAAGGGTTTTATAAAACCCTCCTTTGGGTTTGCCAGTATCCCCTGAACAAGGTTAAAAAAACCCCAAATTTTGGGTTTGCCATCATATCCAAACAAGGTTTTTTATAATCTCCAATTGGGTTTGCCAGAAAAGTACCCTGAACAAGGTTATAAAATCCCCCAATTGGGTTTCCCAGCCAGTATCCTGAAAAAGGGTTTAAAATAATCCCCCTTTGGGGTTTTTGCCAGTCAAAACCCTGAACAAGGTTATATAATCCCCCAATTGGGTTTCCCATCAAAACCTGAACAAGGTTATATAATCCCCCTTTGGGGGTTTGCCAGCCCATATCCTGAAAAAGGGGTTATATAATCCCCCCTTTGGGGGTTTCCAGTCATATCCTAAAACAAGGTTATATAATCTCCCATTGGGGTTTTTGCCAGTAAAAAAACCCTGAACAAGGTTATATAATCTCCCTTTGGGGTTTTTTCCAGTCAGTACCTAAACAAGGTTATTTTTTCCCCCAAATTGGGTTTGCCAGTCATATCCTGAAAAAGGGTTATATAATCCCCAAAATTGGGTTTGCCAGCAGAAATCCTGAAAAAGGGTTTATATAATCCCCAAATTTGGGGTTTTGGGCCAGTCAGTACCTGAACAAGGTTATATAATCCCCCCTTTGGGGTTTTCCAGTCGTACCCCTAAAACAAGGTTAAATAATCTCCCTTTGGGGTTTGCCATCAGTTTTTCCGAACAAGGTTATAAAACCCCCCAAATTGGGTTTCCCAGCCCGGGTACCTGAACAAGGTTATATAATCTCCCATTGGGTTTTTCCCCAGTAAAATACCTGAACAAGGTTATAAAACTCCCTTTGGGTTTTTCCCAAGTCAGAAACCCTGAACAAGGTTATAAAAACCCCCTTTTGGGTTTGCCAGCCCAGTACCTGAAAAAGGTTATAAATCTCCCATTGGGTTTACCAGTCAGTACCCTGAAAAAGGGTTATATAATCCCCATTGGGTTTGCCAGTCAGTATCCTGAACAAGGTTATATAATCCCCAAATTTGGGGTTTGCCAGTCAGTATCCTGAACAAGGTTATATAACTCCCAATTGGTTTCCCAGTCAGTACCCTGAACAAGGTTATATAATCTCCCATTGGGTTTGCCAGTCAAAACCCTGAAAAAGGTTTTATAATCTCCCATTGGGTTTACCAGTCAGTACCCTGAACAAGGTTAATAATCTCCCTTTGGGGTTTCCCGTCATTTCCCTTTGAAAAAGGGGTTATAAAAATTTTCCCATTGGGTTTCCCAGTAAATACCTGAACAAAGTTATAAAATCCCCCTTTGGGGTTTTTCCCCAGTCTATCCTAACAAGGTTATATAATCTCCAATTGGGGTTTCCCAGCCCATTTCCCTGAAAAAGGGTTATATAATTTCCCTTTGGGGTTTCCCCGTCAGAAACCCCTGAAAAAGGGTTTATAATCCCCAAATTTGGGGTTTGCCAGCCCACTATCCTAAACCCGGGGTTTTATATAATCCCCAAATTTGGGGTTTGCCAGTCAGTACCCTTTGGAACAAGGTTATATAATCCCCAAATTGGGTTTCCAGTCACTTTTCCTGAAAAAGGTTATATAATCTCCCTTTGGGGTTTTGCAGTCAGCCCCCTTTGAAAAAAAGGGTTATATAATCCCCTTTGGGGTTTTTGCCACAGTATCCGGGAAAAAGGGTTTTTATATAATTTCCAAATTTTGGGTTTGCCAGTCCAACCCTAAAAAGGGTTTTAAAAAATCCCCAAATTTGGGGTTTGCCGTGAGTCTCTGAAAAAGGGTTTATATAATCTCCTTTGGGTTTGCCAGTCAGTCCCCGAACGGTTTAAAATCCCCCTTTGGGTTTGCCAGTCAGACCCCTGAAAAAGATTAATAATCCCCAAATTTGGGTTTTCCCAGCAGTACCCTGAACAAGGTTAATAATCTCCCTTTGGGGTTTTGGGCCCAAAAACAGAAACCTGACAAGTTTAAATAATCTCCAACGGGGTTTTTCCCAAATTTCAGTACCCTAAACCCAAGGTTATATAACCCTCCCTTTGGGGTTTAAAAGTCAGAAACCCTGCGAGATTTTTAAAGGATTGTTGACACCATTTTAAAAGGTTCCGCGGAAACACCCGCCCCTAGCGGATGGAAGGGGGTACTAATTGATGAAAAACCTACGGGGGCCAAATTTTTAAAACCCTACACAAAAGCCCTCTGTTAGCCAGACTAAAAAACTAGTTTTGGGTTATACCCGAAACAGCGTAGAAATCCTAATACTGCCCTCCCAAAAAAAAATTCTCCCAAATGTGTTTTTGAGATTTTTTTTTTCCCTTTTTACCAAAAATTTAAATTTTAAATGATAAAAAATTTTTAGTGGGAAAAAAAGGCCTCAGTTTTTTCTTTCCCTATCAAAAATAAGAATACTAAATTTTGGTAAAGTTTAATGATTGCCCTTGTCACCAGGAACCCTTTAAGACAAAAATTTAAAAATGTATAACTCCAGAAATGAAAAGTAAAAATTTACCTTTTTGAACATAAAAATAAACTTTTTCCAAAATAAAAAAAAAAATATAAATGTTCCCTTTTTAATTTCAAAAAAATTATAAAAAATTTTTCAAATAGGGTTCAAACGCCCCAATAATGTAATAAAATGTTTGTTTCCCCTTTAAAAAACTTATTTAAAATTAGGTTACAATGCCCAAAGGGACGGGCAAAAGGGAAAGTGATTCAAATAAACAAACACTTATGAAAAAAAAAAATTTTTTTTAATAAAAAATAAATACCTCATACATATAAATCTGACCTTTTAAATTTGGTGAAAAAAGAAAATTTATTTACTATATTTCTATAAATTAAACTGTTGAAAAAATTTTTTTAACATTTTGGGTAAAAAAGAAAAAAAAAGGGAAAAAAAAAATACATGGCACGAGATTTTGCCCAAATTTGATTGAAAAACAATTACATGAAAGTAAACCCAAATTATTTTAAAAAACATTTTGGATATATTGAGAAAATAATGCAACTTAAAACAGCTTTAATAGAAAAAAGGGTTTAAAGGAATCCAGAAACCCTAAAAAACCCAAACAAAAAGAATGCAGGTTACAGGGATTTTGATTATGGGACGGCATCCGACCAAAATTTAAATAAAACCCTTTTAAGGAAAGAAAAAAAAAAATTTTTTTTTAAGGGAAAAAAACCAAGACTAAAACAAATTCTACAAAATTTAGAGCCAAGTGGACTCAAAAAAATTTTTACACAAAAACCCAAAAAGTTATTTTTGTGCTAAAAACTTAGAAAATTTGTTGACTTGCCAATTCCCAAAAAATTGAAAAATTTTGGGTTTTGTTAAATGTTTGGGCTCAATTTGTTCCCAAAAAAGAATTTTGGCTAAAAATTTTTATTTTTAAAAAAAATTTTGGTTTTAAATTGTTGTGAAAAACTGGGGGTGTGCGAAGTTTAAAATTTGGGCTTCAAAAAAAAAAACCCTCGCTTCGACTTCGTTCGCCAAAAAAAATATTGAAAACCAAAAATATTTCATTTATTTTAAACTATAGCAATTCTGAGCTTTTTTATATATTACTTTTTCAATATTGATATGGAAAAAGCTGAAGAAAATTTAAATTTAAAATGTTGTGATAAAACCCTTGTTTTGTCAGTTTTAAAACACAAATATTCCCAAAAACAATGGTGCAAAATAACTTTCCAAGAAATTTAAGTTGTGAAAAATTTTTTTTTTTTTGAGAAATCTGAAAAAATTTCCCTGACTTTTCCTTTTGAATAGTGGGGATTTCGCTGGAACTAAAAGGTGGCCTGCCACATTAAATACTCTTTCGAATGCCTAGTTTTCCCCGATATGTTCTAGTGCTACAAAGTTACTAAATAAAAAAAAATTTAAACCCAAAAACCTGAAGGGCATGAGCTTTTTCATAAGGGAAAAGGGCCCCTTTTCCATTATGTTAAGGAGGTGTCCCCTTTGTGTTTATTCCCCTGGTCTGGTAAAATTGTGGTGTACTAAGTCTAAAGGCAAACAGGTTTAGAAAAAAATTCCCTGTGTTTGAACAGGCCTGGGACGGTCTTATGGCCCCATTACATGCGCTCTAAAAGTGGGCCTTAAGCTTAGGGTTTAAAAAAAAATTTTAGTGGTTTTGTGCAAGAAGTAATTTTTTTGAAATGAGATCATTTAAAAACTGAAAAAGTTACGAAATTTTGGGACCCAGCAAATTTTTTTTAAAAAATATATTTCAAACTTGTACTTGAAAAAAAATATTCATAAAATTTTTATTAATTTTTACAAAAAAAAAATGTAATAATTGATTAATTTCTTAGAAATAAATTGTGGAAGATTAAAGTAATTAGAAATTGGACCCCCTAAAACCTTTTGGAGATTTTTTAGGGTTTTCCCGAAAAAAAGGGTTTGAAACACAAACCCTTAAAAAAAAAAAAAATCAATTATTCCCAAATTTAAATTTGTTTTTAAAACCCCAAAATATGCCTATTGGGGGTCCAGAACAAAAATAAATTCTAGAAAATTTTCAACAAAAAAAAGGGAAAAAAAACATTACATTATTGCAGTGTTTCTATATTGTTTTTTTTTGATTTTTTGTAAACTCATAATTGTTTAATAAAAAATTATATGCAACACCTAGTCAATACCAAAAAGTCCCCAAAGAAAAAAATTAGCTTAGTCAATTACAAAAAGAATCAATAAAAAAAGTTCTTACAACCCCGTTAAAACTATCTGTTTAGGTTTGCAACTTATACACAGCCAAGGGCTTAATACCGTTTGGACCCTTTTTCAAATACACTATTTCAACAATGGGCTAAGGTTTAAAGGGAGGTGTAATTTAAGGAAAGTGCCCCCCACATTTTCATGAAAAAGGGGAAGGGATTTTGGGAAAAACCCCCTTTTTGTGCACATGACCGGGATCGAAAACCCGTTTTCCATGTCCCCTGCAGTTAGTCTAACATAATTTTTGTGTTTGCTCAGGGGGCAACAAAGGTTGCACGTTTTTACCGTGCAGCGGGCAGAAATTTTGGGGGAGGGCATGTAAATTTCATCTGTCTGGAAAGATTTCAAAACTGCAAAGAAAAAATGCAGATAAATTGATTATGGATGGGGGTTTAGGGAAAATTTAAAAATTTTACCAAAGTGTCACTTTGCCCAAAAAAAAAAATAAATTTGCCAGACATTTGGGGAAAAAAAAAATACCGATGTGGGGACAAAGGATTGAAAAATAAAAAAAACTACCCGGCAATCAAAATGGAAAGAAACAAAAATAATTAAAATTGACAAACATTTAATTTTAAAAAGGGAAAATAAAACCACATGTCAGTAAATACAGCTTTTTCACTACATTTCAATAAACACAAAGTAAATGTGTTGATATTAAACGGCCAAATAGTAAATAATAAGCATAGACCATTCCATGTGACTCCGAGTACTAACAAGAAAATACAGTAAAATTTTAAATAATAAGCATCGCACCCAAAACAGTACGGGTTCACTTTAAAAATTTTTGTTGACAAAGTTTATCCATTCTCTGCATCTGAAATTCCAAACTTACTTCAGACCAGGGGAAAAAAAAAAATTTTTTTATAATGTAATAAAAAAATTCTTTTACCCCTCACGCTCACCCTTTTTAAAACTGACATTTGCTATCTTAGAGCATAAAATTTAAAGCCTTTTTTTTTAATCTTTATAGCAAAATTAGCTCAAAAATTTTATCCACCCAAATTCCTTTCTATCTAGGTAAGGGTTTTTTTTTTTTAAAAACTAAGTTCTGATAATTGGTTTTTGGGGGACCAAAAACAAAGTTCAAGGAAATTTATAATGCACAAGAGTCATTCCCCGTCATTCAACCCCGACCATGACACACATTTTTTCAGATTTTGATTGAGTTTGGCCCCACCCAAATTTTAAACAAAATCTGGGGAACACGGGTGCCCAAAAATTTTTTTTTCCCTTTTTTGAATGAGGGGGGAATTTATCCCCAAAAAATAAAATATAATTTTATACAAAACCACAAAATAAAAACCCCAAATTTGGGGTCTAAGAAGGGTTTTAGTTTCAAGTCAAAGGGGCCTTAGTTTTATTCTTCACAAATTTTTTCAAAATATTTAAAATTTAAAAAGCCATAAATTTAAAAAAAAACAACCCCAACTTAGCTTATCTTTTAATAGTTTTTTTTATTATTTTACATTTTAAAGTATTTTAAAAATATTAGGAAAATAGCCCCCAAAAAATTTTTTTACAAAAGCCCCCGATTTATTTCACACCCCCCCTTTTATTAGGCCTTTAACCCCAATTTATTAGGGGGCCAATTCAATTTAAAAAAAATTCCCATGGCAAAAGTGTTTTTAGCAGGGAAATTTTACTAGGGGTTTGCATTTAAGGAAAGGTCAAAAATAACCCGTTTAAAATTATTAAATTAATTTTTTATCTGTTTTTCTGTTTTGGAAATCAAAAAAAGAAAAACTTTTGGATTTTTTCCCAAACTTTTGCTTGGCACCCTGGAACCTGACAAAAACAATTGTTCCCCCTTTTTCTGAAAAAAACAAGTGAAAGATCTTAAAAAGTATAAATAATGATGATATTTTTTTTTGAATGTGGGAAAATGAAAAAAATTCAATAAAAATCATGGCTTAGTCATTTTTAAGAAAGACTTCTTACTCTAAATTAAAATAATTTTTTGTACATGCCCCTAGGGTAAATTTGTAGCTAATAATTACTCCCCCTCTGGCTGCCCCGGTTTTGCCCCAATACTACCCCATTCTTTTAAAATAAATATTTAAAACCCCAGAAAAACATTAATTAAAAATAGATAACAAATACCTAGCCTACCATAGTTAATTTGTTAGGTACCCTACCACCATACCATACCATACCTGAAAGGTTAAAATACTGCAAGAATTTTTTGGCCCCTATTGTTTGTAATTATAAAAAACTACTACTTTTTTAAAATATTTTATACGTTACTTCATAATTATTAAAAAAACCAAAATCAATAAAACAAACCCGGGGCCCATAACTTTGGGTTTTAGCATTCCGTAAGTTAAATTTTCTACATAAATTTTATTTTTTAAAAACGAATGAAAAAATTTTTTTTTTTTTTAATGAACCCAACCCCAAATTTTAATAGGCATTAATTAGGGAAAACCTAGATATTAAAAGGTTTTTTTTTTTTTTTATATTAGGCAATGTAGGAAGGCATTATAAACTTTAGCACAGTCCAAGTTGGCAAAAAAGTTTTTAAAAAAAGACCACAATATAAATTTTTTTCTACCTCCAAATTTGGGAAAATTGGGGGGTAATGCCCATTGCTTTATCAAAAAATTTTTTGAATAAAATTTTATTAAACTAGTTTTTTTTATGTTTCATTAGGGCTTCAGAAATTTTAAAAAAAACCCATAAAGGGTTTAATGGGTTTGGAAAGAGATGAAAATTCATTTAACCGGGCCAAAGAAGGGAAAAAGGAATAAAGTACCTAATGTACATATTTTAAAATAAGTAAAACTCACTTTTTCTTAAAAATTTAAAATTTTAAATTTTTTTTAAAATTTAAAGCTCACACCTTCCCAGCAATTGTTTTGTGTTTTGGCCATCGAATTTTACATACCGAAAGCGGTTTTTTTTGTTTTAAAAATTTTTTAAAAAATTATTTATTTTTAAATAAAGATAATAAATCAATACAGTACGACAATCTTGAAGTTCTCTAAAATTTAAAATTTAAATTTTCATTTATTGAAATAAAATTTTTGAGTTTTAAAAAATTGAAAAAAATGGGCAGCATAAGTATGAAGACAAAAATTTTTTTTTAACCCAAAACGGGAAATTTAGAAAAACCCATTTTTAAATTTAATAAACAATTTAAAACCTACTGTTAAAATTTAAAAAAAAACCTATAAAATAAAAAATTTTAAAATTTAAACAAATAAAAAAATAATTGTTTAGAAAAAATTTTAATTTCTTTTAAAAATAATTTAAGCAATTTTTTAATTGATGGGGGAAAAATGTAGTTGTTGGCGACAAAGTTTTTTTTGTTTTTTTCATGTGGGACATTCTAGGAATGGAAAGGGGAAAATAAATTTTTTATTTTTTATAAAACTTTAACGGACGGGGGAAAGGGTTTTATTGGTCAACACCCCCCGGTTCTGAAAAAGTTATTAAACTCCAATTGGGTTTTCCCGACAGTAACCCTGAAAAAAGATATATAAATTTTCCCCTTGGGTTTTTCAGTCCCGTACCCTGAAAAAAGGTTATATAATTCCCAATTTTGGGTTTTCCCGTAAATACCCTGAACAAGGTTAATGTTCCTGTTGGGTTTTTCCAGTCAGCACCCGAACAAGGGTTTTTAGTCTCCAAAATTGGGTTTTTCCCGTCATACCCGAACAAGGTTTTTTATCTCCAATTGGTTTTCCCCAGTACCCTACGGTTAAAATAATCTCCTTGGGTTTGCCAGACAGTATCCTGAACAAGATTATATAATTTCCCAATGGGTTTGCCCCGTCAACCCCGAACAAGGTTATATAATCCCCATTGGGTTTTCCAGTCACCCCTGAACAAAGGTTTAAAATCTCCTGTTGGGTTTTCCAGTCAGCCCCCCATGAACAAGGTAATAATTCCCATTGGGGTTTGCCAGCAGTATCCCAACAAGGTATATAATCCCCATTGGGTTTGCCAACAGTACCCTAAACAAGGTTTAAAAATTCCCCCCTTGGGTTTGCCAGTCGTACCCTAAAAAAAATTATATAAACTCCAATTGGGTTTGCCAGTCATCCCTGAAAAGGTTTATAATCTCCCATTGGGTTTGCCAGACAGTATCCTGAACAAGGTTATATAATCCCAATTTTGGGTTTTCCCTCAGTATCCTGAACAAGGTTAAAAAATCTAATTGGGTTTGCCATCACTATCCCGAACAAGGTTTTATAATCCCAATTGGGTTTTCCCAGTCATATCCTGAACAAGGTTATATAGTCTCCCTTTGGGTTTCCAGTCAGTACCTGAAAAAATTTTATATATCCCCATGGGTTTGCCAGACAAAAACCTGAAAAAGGGTTTATATAATCCCAAATTTGGGTTCCCAGCGTACCCCTGAACAAGGTTATATATCTCCCTTTGGGGTTTGCCAGTCGTATCCGCAAGGTTATATAATCCCAAATTTGGGGTTTACCATCGAAACCCTGAACAAGTTAAAATTTCCCCAATTTGGGTTTCCCAGACTACCGAAAAAGGGTTATAAATCTCCCTTTGGGGTTTTTGCCAGACAGTACGCTGAACAAGGTTATATAAATCTCCAATTGGGTTTACCTCATACCCTGAACAAAGGTTATATAATCTCCCATTGGGTTTGCCAGTCATATCCTGAACAAAGGTTATATAATCTCCCATTGGGTTTGCAGACAGTACGCTGAACAAGGTTATATAATCTCCAATTGGGTTTCCCAGCAGTACCCTAAACAAGGTTATATAATCTCCAATGGGTTTACCAGTCAGTACCCTGAACAAGGTTATATAATCTCCCATTGGGTTAGCCAGTCAGTATCCTGAACAAGGTTATATAATCCTCTTTGGGTTTGCCAGTGAGTACTCTGAACAAGGTTATATAAATCCCCCATTGGGTTTGCAGTGATTACTCTGAACAAGGTTATATAACTCTCATTGGTTTGCCAGTCAGTACCCTGAACAAGGTTATATAATCTCTCATTGGGTTAGCCATCAGTATCCTGAACAAGGTTATATAATCTCAATTGGGTTTACCAGTCAGTAACCCTGAAAAAGGTTATATAATCTCTCTTTGGGGTTAGCCAGTCAGTATCCTGAACAAGGTTATATAATCTCCAATTTGGGTTTACCAGTCATACCCTGAACAAGGTTATATAATCTCCCATTGGTTTGCCAGTCAGTATCCGAACATTTTTTATATAATCCCCAAATTTGGGGTTTGCCAGTGAGTACTCTGAACAAGGTTATATAATCTCTCATTGGTTTGCCCAGTCAGTACCTGAACAAGGTTATTTTAATCTCCAATTGGTTTGCCAGTGATACTCTGAACAAGGTTATATAATCTCTCATTGGGTTAGCCATCAGTATCCTGAACAAGGTTATATAATCTCCATTGGGTTTACCAGTCAGTACCCTGAACAAGGTTATATAATCTCTAAATTGGGTTAGCCAGTCATTTATCCCTGAACAAGGTTATAAATCCCAATTGGGTTTGCCAGTCAGTACCTGAACAAGGTTATATAATCTCTCATTGGGTTTCCCAGTCAGTCCCCTTGAACAAGGTTATATAATCTCTCTTTGGGGTTTGCCAGTCAGTATCCTGAACAAGGTTATATAATCTCCTTTGGGTTTGCCAGACAGTATCCTGAACAAGGTTATATAATCCCCAAATTTGGGGTTTGCCAGTCAGTATCCTGAACAAGGTTATATAATCTCTCTTTGGGGTTTGCCAGTCAGTACCCTAAAAAGGGTTATATAATCTCCAATTTGGGGTTTTGCCAGTGAGTACTCTGAACAAGGTTATATAATCCTCTTGGGTTAGCAGTTCAGTATCCTGAACAAGGTTATATAATCTCCAATTGGTTTACCAGTCAGTACCCTGAACAAGGTTTTATTAATCTCTCATTGGGTTAGCCAGTCAGTATCCTGAACAAGGTTATATAATCCCCAAATTTGGGTTTGCCAGTCAGTATCCTGAAAAAGGGTTATTATAATCTCTCTTTGGGGTTTACCAGTCAGTACCCTGAACAAGGTTATATAATCTCTCATTGGGTTTGCCAGTCAGTATCCTGAAAAAGGTTATATAATCTCCCATTGGGTTTGCCAGACAGTATCCTGAACAAGGTTTATATAATCTCTCATTGGGTTTACCAGTCAGTACCCTGAACAAGGTTATATAATCTCCCATTGGGTTTGCCAGTCAGTATCCTGAAACAAGGTTATATAATCTCCAATTTGGGGTTTGCCAGTGAGTACTCTGAACAAGGTTATATAATCTCTCTTTGGGGTTTGCCAGTCAGTACCCTGAACAAGGTTATATAATCTCCAATTGGGTTTTGCTCAGTCAGTATCCTGAACAAGGTTATATAATCTCCAATTGGGTTTGCCAGTGAGTACTCTGAACAAGGTTGTATAATCTCTCATTGGTTTGCCAGTCAGTATCCTGAAAAAGGTTATATAATCTCCAATTGGGTTTGCCAGTCAGTATCCTGAACAAGGTTATATAATCTCTCTTTGGGGTTTACCAGTCAGTACCCTGAAAAAGGGTTATATAATCTCTCATTGGGTTTGCCAGTCAGTACCTGAACAAGGTTATATAATCTCCCTTTGGGGGTTTGCCAGACAGTATCCTGAAAAAGGTTATATAATCTCTCTTTGGGTTTTACCATCAGTACTCTGAACAAGGTTATATAATCTCCCATTGGGTTTGCCAGACAGTATCCTGAACAAGGTTATATAATCTCTCATTGGGTTACCAGTCAGTACCCTGAACAAGGTTATATAATCTCCCATTGGGTTTGCCAGTCAGTATCCTGAACAAGGTTATATAATCTCCTTTGGGGTTTGCCAGTGAGTACTCTGAAAAAGGGTTTTATATAATCTCTCATTGGGTTAGCCATCAGTATCCTGAACAAGGTTATATAATCTCCAATTGGTTTACCAGCAGTCCCCTGAACAAGGTTATATAATCTCTCATTGGGTTAGCCAGTCAGTATCCTGAACAAGGTTATATAATCTCCAATTGGGTTTGCCAGTCATATCCTGAAAAAGGGTTTTATATAATCTCTCATTGGGTTTACCAGTCAGTACCCTGAACAAGGTTATAATCTCCCATTGGGTTTGCCAGTGAGTACCCTGAACAAGGTTATATAATCTCCAATTGGGTTTGCCAGTCAGTATCCTAACAAGGTTATATAATCTCTCATTGGGTTTGCCAGCCCAGTATCCTGAACAAGGTTATATAATCTCTCATTGGGTTTACCAGAAAGTACCCTGAACAAGGTTATATAATCTCTCATTGGGTTTAAAGCCATCAGTATCCTGAACAAGGTTATATAATCCCCAAATTTGGGGTTTTGCCAGTCAGTATCCTGAACAAGGTTATATAATCTCTCTTTGGGTTTTGCCAGTCAGTATCCTGAACAAGGTTATATAATCTCTCATTGGTTTGCCAGTCAGTACCCTGAACAAGGTTATAAATCTCTCATTGGGTTTGCCAGTCAGTACCCTGAACAAGGTTATATAATCTCCAATTGGGTTTTGCCAGTCAGTATCCTGAACAAGGTTAATAATCTCCCATTGGGTTTGCCAGTGAGTATTTCTGAACAAGGTTTATAATCTCCAAGGGGTTTTACCAGTCAGTACCCTGAACAAGGTTATAAAATCTCCTCTTGGGGTTTGCCAGTCAGTATCCTGAACAAGGTTATATAATCTCTCATTGGGTTTGCCAGTGATACTCTGAACAAGGTTATATAATCTCCAATTGGGTTTACCAGTCAGTACCCTGAACAAGGTTATATAATCTCTCATTGGGTTTGCCAGTCAGTATCCTGAACAAGGTTATATAATCTCTCATTGGGTTTGCCATCAGTATCCTGAACAAGGTTATATAATCTCTCATTGGGTTTTACCAGTCAGTACCCTGAACAAGGTTATATAATCTCTCATTGGGTTAGCCAGTCAGTATCCTGAACAAGGTTATATAATCCCCAAATTTGGGGTTTGCCAGTCAGTATCCTGAACAAGGTTATATAATCTCTCATTGGGTTTGCCAGTCAGTATCCTGAACATTTATATAATCTCTCATTGGGGTTTTGGGCCAGTCAGTATCCTGAACAAGTTATATAATCTCTCTTTGGGGTTTTTGCCATCAGTCCCCTGAACAAGGGTTTATATAATCCCCAAAATTGGGTTTGCCGTCATATCCTGAACAAGGTTATATAATCCCCCATTGGGTTGCCAGTCGTACCCTGAAACAAGGTTATATAAATCTCCCATGGGTTTGCCAGTCAGTACCCTGAACAAGGTTATATAATCCCCCTTTGGGTTTGCCAGTGAGTACTCTGAAACAAGGTTATATAATCTCCAATGGTTTACCATCAGTACCCTGAACAAGGTTATATAATCTCCTATTGGTTTGCCAGTGAGTTA
Source organism: Timema cristinae (assembly GCA_039000515.1). Lineage (NCBI taxonomy): Eukaryota > Metazoa > Arthropoda > Insecta > Phasmatodea > Timematidae > Timema > Timema cristinae. The sequence continues at coordinate 38,003 of JBCFYV010001199.1, read as the reverse complement.
CTCTGAAAAAGGGTTATATAATCTCCCATTGGTTTCCCAGTCAGTACCCTGAACAAGGTATATAATCTCCCTTTGGGGTTTGCCAGTCAGTACCCTGAACAAGGTTATATAATCTCTCATTGGGTTTGCCAGTCAGTATCCTGAACAAGGTTAATAATCTCCCATTGGGTTAGCCAGTCAGTCCCCTGAACAAGGTTTATATCTCCCATTCGTGCTTCATGTCCTGTCCACCATAATCTAGAGACTTATTATCATAGCAATGATTTTTAATGAGTACAGTGTAAAAAATTCTTTAATTATAATTTAGCCACCTCCACCCCCCAAGTATCTTAATCCCATTTTATCAAATCTTCTGAAACAACTTGTTTTAGAACAATTCTAAATTTGTTTTCGTTCTCACTATGTCGGACCGACACACCTTTCATTACTGTTGTCATATCATTCCATAAAATTTACTTCTTGGCTGTGGTGGATTACAACAAAGAGCTGCTCGTAATGTCGTACTTTTGTTTAGTATGATGGAAGCAAGTGAAAAAAAGGAAAATATGGGGTGTACCAAATCCTTCCTGAAAGTTTTTCTCCAGGAATATCTCAACATCGTTTGGGTGAATTAAGAAGCAACGAAATAAAGTTATTTAGTTATTTTATAATGTCTATGATCAAGTTTGACAGTCTCCAACAAAACTGCAGGTCGTCAAAAGTGTGAAACTGCGCCAATATAATCCTCAAGCGATTAAACTTCTGACAGGACAACATTTATCTGTCTCTGCAGTGATTAACTGTCCATTAAAATGTTGACACCAAACCCTTTTATGGGGTCAGAATATATGTTAACAGTTCCATATAAATACAGGTGTCTACTCAGTTGGGAGGAACAAAATTGGTGACTTTTTTGGTGACCTTTTTTTGACCCATAAAATACCTTCGGGGCATATAGCCCAAACGGCAAGACGCGGTGAAAAAAAATTTCCCTTCGTAAACGAAGCTGTTATAATACAAAACAAATAAAAACTATTAAATATAATCATAACCAACAAGAAAACTTAATTGTAATTAAAGAATGTTTGAAGCTCCAGAAGCTGAAGTCTCTCAACAAACATAAAAATTTTAAAATTGTTCAAATTTTTCACCTAATATTTGTTTATACACAAAATCCCAACATACAGGATTTACATCTGCCTCAGTTGTTCTTCTTTAAGTCGAAATTTTGTTTGGGAAATGCTGAAAAGGCCTCTTCTTCAGCCTGTTGAAGAAGTTTTCTTTTTTTTGCCTCGAGTTATTTACAGTTCCAAGGTTTTTTAGATCTGTTAGCTTCTTCACTTTCTTCTTTCTTCATTTCTTCAATTGCTTCCCTCCTTTTGGAACTTGCTTGCTTGCATGCAGCATCCCACTTGTAAATTCCACATTCTTTATACCACCTACTGACTGAACCATTGAATATATGCTGCTTTGGGAATTAGAGAACGCTCTTTCATATTTTCAACCAAACATTCCTTGTTTACTGAAAAACCTCTTTCAACAGCACTGTTTTTTAGGGAACATTGTAAATATCATCGTGCAAAATACAGAAATCCCTTGCAAGCTTTGCATTAATGACGATGTTGAAGAGAAAGATCTAGTCGGTTTCATTGAAATCAAATGTCTTCAGCTCTTCTTGAACAGAAGACTGCTCACATATTTCAAGGTATTTTTTCTTATATGTTCAAGCTTCAATGTATGCAATATGGTTGTTGAAGTGAGTTGTTCGAGTGCTTTTTTTTTAACTCGTTGTACTCTTAGAGTGCTGAGCACCTTTCACCGTGCACTTTCGTAATGGAGACCCGGGCCCAGTCATTTTTTAAACATTTTTCACTAAGAATGACTGCAATCTTTTCAAAAGACTGACATCAAGTTTTTTCACATTTTTACAAAATTTCTTACACCCCAAAAACCCTATGTCTAACTTTTCGAAAAGCTCAATAGATTTTCTTTTTTGACATCAATTGCCAAGAGCTGTCCTGATTTTTCAGATTGTTATAACCTTTGCCTTAAGGACGCAAGCAGCAATCTTTGAATGCCCCCCCCCCCCCCCCCCCCCGTCCTCCAAAAAAATTATGGTTTTTTTTTCACAACACACGATTAAAAAATAATTTAGCCTAATATTTATGTGCCCATAAGACAACGAAAATCATTTAAAAAATTGAGTGAATGGTCTTTGAAATTAAATAAATTTAAATGTCAAGGATCATATATTAACACTAATAGTATTATTTTATATTTTATAAAAAAATACGCCATATTTCACTGCGAAAACTATTGCTATTTTGCTACCAACGTTAATTTGAAATTAAAGTATACACTTTACACCCCTTCAAATTGCAGTCAGATCACTGAAACGAAAAAATTAATAATAATTGCCAACCAACATCTTGATCCAGATCCACAAACCAGATGAACGCTTTATTTGTGTAGAAATGTCCTGGTATTTCGGACATGCGGCAGGGGACCTAAAATTATAAAAACCAAAAAGTTAAAAACCCCTAAACTAAATTTCTTAATTTTCATAACACCAAAGATCAAAACTTTATAACACCTAATTTTATAGCCCTATTTTTAAACTTTTTTGGGAGTTCTCCCCCCCTCCCCGCTCCCCCCCAATCCTTTTCCCCAGTCCCGCCTTATATAGCTTCGCAAAAACGGGCCTGCGGGAAACTAAAGGGAGGGCCGGAGGCGAAGAAAAACCCCGGGGGACTTTATTAGGGGGACAGATAAAAAAAAAAAATGATACAATGAGCCCGAATAACACAATATATAAACAAAAATCAATAGAATAAAAAATTTTGGGGGTACCCATAGGACGAGGGGTGCTAGCCCCGGGTGTTGGGGAATATTTTGTTTCATTTTTTTTCGACCTCTGCCTCTTTTTTTTGATTACACCCCGCCCGATTTTTTCCCATTTTTTTTTAAAAGGTTTTACCATGGGAGGAGGGGGGGAAACCAAAAAATTTTGGCGGGTATTTTGCGGGTAAAGCGCTGCCCCCTGCTGCCGCGTGGCTGTGGGCCCCCCCTTTGGTGATCGCTTATGTACAAGATGTTAATGCATGCATCAGAAGTTGCTCGTTCTTGCAAAAAGGGTTTCTGAAAGTCGGGGGCTGCGACTTTTGACCCAGAACCCCCTGCGGGGGTGTTTCCCCCTTTGCCTGGTCCCTTTTTCCGCCCCCTTGGCCTTGAGAGAAGGGGCCAATTTGAGGGCGGGGATCAGGAACCCCACGCCCGGAAGGTCGGGGGTTTCCCCGGGGGGCTATCCCGGGGGAGCACCCGGGAAAAACCGTCCCTGGGGGGACCCTCTGGAAAAAGGTATTTGATAGCTGGGTGATTCCCCTGGAGAAATTTCCCCCCCCGGGTTTGGTTCTGCAAAATGCCATTGTCTCGGGGCGCTAAAAACGTCTCTTCTGGTTGTATGACCTTAACGGGCTTCACCGCCGGGCAAACGAGTCCGGATCCAAAGGGGTGTAGTCGAAGACTCGTTCAAAAAAGTCAATTTCGGGTGCTAGTCCTGACCCTAGACATATAAAAATATATTTTAGGAATGGTTTATGTTTTTAAAATTAAAAAATTTGGCCGTTTTTTGCAATTGTGCAAAACCAAATCGATAGTAAAAAAAAATGTCAAAATAAAAAGTTTTTCTAGAACTAAATAAAACCAACCTACAAGGCCGTAAACAAACTGAACCGGTCAAGCGCGCCGCTAAATCGCCCCGGCGTGTTTCCAGTCTGGTCACCCCCTCTTTAAACCCCCAAAATTGTGTTCTATTTTATATTTTAGTCCTCACGCTCTCGCCCCCCAGTTGGCTGTCCTCTTAAACTTTTTTCGGGGGGGGGAGGAAGAAAAAAAAATCGCTAAGGAGTCGGTATCTTTTGGCTTAACGGTGACGAAGTTTTGGGGTTCAAGCCCCGGGTTGGGAACCCTTCCACTTTACTGGAAAAAATTTTTTTTTTATTTTTTCTCCATGGATATCCTGGTATACCTCCTCTTGAATTGCTCTTCATATTTAAGTGGGGAGATTCAGATATTTCGGGGGGGAAATTTTGATTAAAAGGGTAAACATGGGGAACACGCCCCCCTTTCCCCACCCCACCTCTTAGCCCCTTATTAATTGCTTGATTAATTAACACCCTAATTAATCGCTTTAAAAAATTAAAAAATTCCCACCAAAATACCTTAAAATTTATGTAAAAAACCCAAAAGGCCCAAGACCTTAAAAACCCTTTAAAAAACTTTATATGAAAATCCAAAAGTCCAAAAAAAATTTGAGGGGGAAATTAAGATGGCCCCCAAAAAAACCTTACAACTTTATATGAAAATCGAAAAGGACTCCTATCCCTTATAAGAAAGGGGGTGGACCCAGCCAGACCCCCAAAGCCCGGGACACCAACGCAAATAAATGAGGAAAAATTTCCTTACACCCAGCAACGATTTTTCTTTTACCCTTTTCTGGCCCAATTTTGCTGATGAAACTTTACAAAATTCTAAATTACCTCATCTACAGAAAATACTCAACACACTAACCTCAAAAGGGGAAAAATTTACCAACTTTTCCCTTTTAAAGGGTTTATGACTTTTTCTTCTTTTTGAACTTACCTTTCTCTCCCTACCCCAAATTTTTGGATAAAAAATTTCCCCCTTTTTTTAAATACTAAAAACCCGTTTTTTTTTCAGGTTTTCCCCCCCAAACCCTGAGCCCACAACAGGAGTTACCCCTTGACGCTTTTGGCACCCCCCCCAAACACGACGTCCTGACCCCCCCAAACCCCCGGCCCCCCACATAACAGTAATTTCCCCTTTAAAACGTCTGACACCCCACAAACCCACGACACTCCGGCACCCAAAAAATTAAAACCATAGTGGTAAACCCTGGCGCCCTGTTTCTCTTAGTAACTAAAGCCCATATCAATAACTCCTCATCCTGACCCCTCCCCTTCCCAAAACCTGTGGGGTCTCGATGGGTTTTCCAACCCCCTTTCCTTTTAACCCCTTGCTCCATACCCCTCATCCTCTAATCCTCAAAAAAACATTTTTCGGGATGGTAAAAGGGTTTAAAATAGAACTAAAATCTTATTAAAATAAAAATTAATAAAAAAATATTTAGCCCCCTTTGGTCTTCTACCCTTTGGGGTTAAAACGTTTAAAAAACAAAATTTAAAAGTTTTTTTTTTTTTAACCTTATAGCGTGAGGTGGAAAGCCCAAAAGGGCCCTCTCCCCCCCCCCCCCCCTTGTACGCAGCCTACACAGGTCCTGATATGCACCCAAAACCCGGGTTTCTATAGCCCTCAAGGAAAAGGTCTTTGGGTTTTAAATTAGGAGGGAAGGATTTTTTTAAAATGTTTTTTTTTGAGGTCTTTAGGGGATTTAAAATATTTGTGAGAGGGAAATTTAAAATTTTTATTACACCTAACCTTATAAAAACCTAATGGCACAAGACCAAAATTTGCTTTTAAAAACTAAACCCCATGGACCTGACTTCATAAGCCCTTTAATTTTATAGCCCCAAACTTTACTAGCCCAAAAGGAAACTGGCCAAAAAATTAAATTTTTTTATATATTACTTTATTATTTTAATTGTTTTTAGAAACCGCGTCTTACAAACCCGTTCGGGTTATACGCACTTACGCTAATGTGAAAGTTGGGGGAAATTGTGAGATGAAAAAAAGGGACCTAAATTTTAAAACGTGGAATCCGAACCATGGTGGGGCCTGGCATTCCACACATTCACGGGATGTCTTGTCAAGGTTGGGAAAGGGTTTTGGTAATCAGAAAAATCTGTGCCGGGGCCGAATATTAACCCCGGGCGCCAGCATAAAAGTCTGACCCCTTTCCCCCTAGACCCCCAGGTCACCCAAATTTATTTTAAAAAAACCCTTAAACCCTTTTTTAAAGGAAAGGGGCAGTGGCCCTTTAAAGGCTAGCTCCTAAATTTTAGGTTTTGGGAAAAATTTTGGGTCCACTGTTTGTCATCCATATTTTCCCTTTATCTAAAAAAACCTGTACCAATTCATTCACTCAAAACTTTTTTACTTGTAACACACACACGCAAAATTTTAAGGACTCACCACCCCACGAGACAAGGAGCACGCCCACAAAAAATTTTAAATAAAAGGGGATGGTGAATGTTTAAACCTTGTCGTTGGAATCACAAAAAAAAAAAAATCAGGCAATTTCCCGGGACGGGCGCCTGCCACCCACGTGTAGTGGATAGCGCTATCTTTAAAGGCATTCGCGTTTTTTACATGAGGGGGGAAATTTAAAAAACTAAAATTTTTTTTCTTGCCTTTTTTTTAATCAGGGGACTTTTTCCCGTCCCCCATTAGACCCCTTTTGAAATAGTAGTCAGTAGCGTCTCCAACATTATGGGCCCCGAGAGTGGGAATGGGCCCCAAAAGAGCAACCAAAAAAATTTTTTGGGTTTTATTCCTACCCTTTAAACATTTCTTGAAAAAGGCAAGTTTTAAAATTTTTGAATAATTTGAATTTTAGTATGTATTTACCGCCCGGGTTTTTTCTTTTAATTTTTTTCAAATTTAATGTATATTGCTTTTTTAAAAATTTTTTTCCTAAAAAATTACTCATTAATTAACCCTGTAAAAATAAATATTTTGTAAAAGGGAAAATCAAAAATTTTCATCCCCAATCGGGTAAAATTTTAATTTTTTTTCCCTTTGGTTTTTATTTGCGAACGCTAAAAAAGATTTTCCTTTAAATATTTATTCCCCAAACAACCCCCCTCGGGGGGTAGTTGGCTAAAGGTTTTGTCGTGTTGAGCCCAAAGGGCTGAAGAGGGGGGTGATGAGGTTCAAATCTGGGCCCGGGTAAAATGGGGATTTTTCCAAAAGGGTTTTTTCCACTCTCCCTCCACGCAAATGCGGGTTCATTTCCCCTCAATTTAAACCTTTCCCCAAATTTCCCAAAACCAAATTAAACCCGTAATTAGTATTTTTAAAGCGTAAAACCCGAACGGTAGAAAGACGCGGTGTTAAATATTATATATTATATTACAAAACAAAGTTTAAATTATGGGGAAAACCTTTAAACAAAAGCTCTAAGGAGTTTAAAGGGAAATTTAATGGGAAAAATTGCTTCTCATTGTTTTAACCAATTACACTTTTTAAAAAAAGTGATAAGTGCATTTCCTCCCAGGTGTATCAAACAAAACCTACCTCATTTTTTTTTGGGGAAGCTCAGACTTAACAAAAATTTGTTATAATTGTTTCTTTTAGAGCCCTTTTATACCAACTTTTAAATTGATGCATAAACAAGTGCCCGGGGTGCCTGTGTAAACATGCCCAAGTTCCTTCTTTGGAACAGGGAACTTGATTAAAATCTCAGTACAGAAACCAAAAAACAAAAGGTGAAATGGAGGTTGGTTCCCTTGCAGCCCAAACCACATGGGAAACAATATTAAACACTTGAATTTTTGAACCCTTGAATTGTTTTTTGTCATTTTTTGACAAAAAACAATTTATGGGTTTTAAAATGAATTTTTCAGATGACAAAGATTAAAAAAACTCCCTTTCATGAAATGTTTTAATAGTTAGTAAACCTTTGTTGCCAAAAATTTTGAAAAATAGTCAAAATCTGATTTTATATTTAAATAAATTTCTTTTGAAACCCAAACATTGATGATCCCCAATAATTTCCCCTGCATAGGGAAGTCGATTCAATAAAATTTGTATAGTAAATTGGTGTTAGTGAGATAATAATATATTTTATTTTACCCAATCGATCCAATTTTAAACAAGGTAACTTTTTATTTTTTAAATTTTCCCAAAAACTTGCCACTTTTAAAATTTTTTTAAAAAAAAGCCTCTCCCAAATTTCCCAATAATATTTTACTAAAATTTTTTTTTAAATAATCAAAATAAAATTAAACATCCTATATTTTAAATTCATCAATTTTTTTAAAAGCAATGAAAAATAAATTTAAAAATTTTAAAATATTTTTGTGGGGGTCCATAAAAGGTGTGCGAAAATGTCCTTAAGGCCTGGAATTGGGAAAAAATTTAAAAAAAAATATAAACCAATAAAAAAAAAATTAAATTTTTCATAGTGAATTAAAGTTTAAAAAAGCTTGTTTTGGGAAAAATTTTTGCCAGGGAAAAACATTTTGATTATTTTTTCTGCAATTTTAATGACTTTTAAATTTGGGTTTTCTTTTTTTTAACATTTTTTCATGCTATAAATTTTTATAAAGGGGCACGCTTTTTTGAAATTGCTGTGCTTTTAACCCTTTAAAAAAAGGGCTGATTAATTTTTTGTATTGATAACCCATCAAAGGGCAAAAATTTGGAACTCAAAACAAAATTATGTACCGATTCTTGTAAAAATTTTCCCCCGTAAAACAAAAGGGGTTCGATTTTTATTTTCGATCACACAAACGGTTTTTACAGGAAATGCTTTTTTTCCATTTTTTCAGTAAATTTTTTTTTTACAATTATAGTTTAGGTGATATTTTTTTTTCCCTTTTTTTAAATTTTTTTTTAAATAAAATTTACAGTAGTTAGGGTTTTTAATTTTAGGCTTAGGAAATGTTTAAAAATCGGTTAAAAAGGGGTGCCGAAAAGCAAAAAAAATTTTTTGGGCTTTTAAAAAAAAGTGTCTCCCCCATTTTAAAGATGTGGTATTTACATTTTAGGTTTTTTTTTGACGGGTGCCCTTTTAACTTAAAGTCCCACAAGTTTTTTTTTTCCCCACAAAAACTGGAAAAATAACGTAAATTTTAAACAAGGGGAGTCATAAAAAAATTTTTATAATTTTTAATTTTTTATAAATTTTAAAACAAAACCTGTGGGGCATTGACCAAAAAAAAAAAAATATTTTCAGACATTATCAAAATTTTTTTTTTTTAAACCCAAAAGATTTAGTGATTAAACTTCTGATAGCAACTATCATTTAAAAACCCAAAAGTATGCATGTTAAACATGCTTTAAAAATACAAAAATATTTAATGCAAAGTTCTTCTCTCTCTTTTTTTTAGAAAATTTGATTTATTTTTGGAAATTTTTTTTTCAAATTAAACTAAGGCATGTGGAGCAGCCCAATATTGGGCAACTAAAATTTTTAATTTTTAAAAAAAACCCTTATAAAATTATTTTAAAGTGACACAAAAAATTAATTGATTCACATGGAGTAAATTTAAAGGGGATTAAAATTTGTCAAAAATGTAAGGTGGGGGATAGTGAAAAAACCCCTTGCCCTGTTTTACAAAACAAAATTTCTTGTCGACGCAAAAAACTTTTTTTGTTTTTTTTATTACATTTTAAAGAAAAACCAATTTCAGACCCCATGTTTTAAACAAAACTGTCACAACCACACAAGAAAGAAAATTAAATTATACATTGACTAGAGTAAGAAAAACACTGGCCCAAAATTGAAAATAAAAATATCAAAAATTTGTTTAATATTTTAAACAAAAAATACTCCATCACAATTTTTATTAGGTTTGTTTAAAACCTACAAAAATTTCCCAAAAAATATAGGAAGAACATTACTTTTTTTGTAAAAAGGTTTTAACCCTTTTTCGTATAAAAGATTAAAGGGTAAAGTAAAAAAAACTTCACTTTTTTTAATAGAAAATTGCCTCGCTGCACTTGCCAAACATTTTATAAAAAACAGTCTAATGTGACACTCCCCCTTGCAAACGTCTCGGGTCTGTTGCACACTTTTAAACCCAAAAAACATATTTCCCAGTTCTTTCATGGTCGTCATTTTCCCTGGAAAAAAAAAAAAAAAAAAACGATAATTTAAGGGTGTTAAAAGTGAGTGTTGATTTAGTTTTTAATGATTTTTCGTTTTTTTTTTCTTGGCAATTTTTTTTGGGTTTAAAAATTTCCATATCAACAAACTTTTGTTCAAAAAAAAACAATGAAGAACATCTTTGAGACTTTTTTTTTCTATTAAAAAAAAAATCTTTAAATTTTTTGGGAGCTTTTATTAATTTTTTAATAACTTTTGGGTAAAACATCAAATTTTTAATAAAAATTTTGGGAAACTTTTTTTTTTTAAATTTGGGGAAAAATCTTAAAAAATTTAAACAAAAAAAGTGTTTAAAAAACCCCAAAAAATAGTTTCAAACAAAAAAATAAGATGAAAAAAAAACCAAACCCCAAAATTTAAAACCCCAAAAAAATTAACCGAAATTTAAACCGCAAAATAGACACATTTTTAATCCAAATTATTGGAGGCAAAAGCAGGGTGCAACCATAACGGGCCCCCCACTTGCCCTCTTTTTTTTTTTGTCCCACAAAAAAAAACCCTAATACGAGAAAAAAAAATTTGGAAAAAGTTTTTTTAGTTGCCTTTTTTAACTCTTGTTTTAAAAAGAAGAAAATTAACTTTTTCACTAATTCCATTTTAAAGTAAGTTTTCCCTGTTTTTCGACAAGCACAGTGGGTGGTTGTGAAGCCTTCAGTACCATTAGAAAATCATTTGTTTATCTTTTTTAAAAACCCTGTTTAAATCCTCATGAAACACTTTGGGAAACAGCAATAACCAGGGTTAAGAAACTTGTGGGTAGTAAAGGGAGGGGGAAAAAAAAAGGGCTCTGTGCTTGTTCAAATTTGGGGGGAAAAACACCCACATAGCATATTCCACCATCAGTGTGAACTTTTGTGGAAAAAGGAAGGGGAGTTTTTGGGGAAAACCCCCAGCAAAAAACAAAATTCCGGGGTTTTTTAAAAGTGGTGTTTCTAATTTTTTTTTTGGTTTTATGTAAAGGGGTTTTAAAGGGATCTTTTTGTAGCAAGGTTTTTGGGGGAAGTTCTAAAAACTTTTGTATAAAAAAAAAAAAAGTTTCCCATTTTTAAATTTTCTTATTGCCCTTTGGACCATTCATTTTAAAAGGAATTGACATCAATCATCTGCATTCTGGTCAAAACAGTTGGATACATGTGTCCGATTTTGGGGGGCCGATGTCTCAAAACCAGTCGAGTCACTAGGTTAAAAAAAAGGGCAGAAATAATTTTTAAATTAGATCTGAAAAAAAGAGGGAAACTTTAATAAAAATTCTGTTCAATTTCTGAATTTTAATTTATCAAAGGGTTTTAAAATTTTTAAAAATTTTAAACCATATCATTACCGGTAACATGGGGGGAGAACATTTTAAACCCCCATTTTAATTTAAAGCCCCTGATGAGGGTAAAATAGCCGAAAATTGCCGTCAATTAACTTCAATCCAACGAAAAAATTTTTAAGGGAAGGGGAAATTTAAAAGGGAACAAAAGGTCAAGGAAGGGTTTTATAAATGAGCACTTTTTAACCTTTAATTTTTTTTTATAAAAAAAATTATCTATCTTTTTATTTAAAAAAATTCTGATTTTTAAAATTTATATTTTGGGAAAAAACTTTTTTTTGTTTAAAAAACTGATTGATCAAAACAGGCTTAAATTTAACTTATCAATTTACTTTCTTATTTTTACCAGAACTGAAATTTTTCCCCAAAAGCTTATGTCAATAATTTTAACATATTACATTTTTAAACTAAATGTTCACAAAATCTTAAATATTACAAATTCTTTTTAATAAGGCCTATTTTTTTTTTAAAAAGGATTACTGAAAATTATCTTTTTTCTAAATTTATTATATTATGATCTAATATTCTCAAAAACTCGTTCCTTAAAATAATATAAAAATTATTTAGTTAAAGGGTTTGCGATGTTTGATTTTTGGGGAGAGAGAAGGGGGGGAAAAGGGTACGGGAAAAAACAAACAAGAAGGGAATGAGGAAGTGAAAAAAGAGGGGAGTAAAATTTTAGTTTGGCAAATTGTCAAGTATGGTAATGACAAGGAACGGGTTAAGGCTTAGAAAATTCTATAAGATTGGATAAAATTTAAACTGAGAAAAGTACAGAATGTAATATCTTAGAAGCGGGGATTGAAAAAAAGGGTGGAAGTAAAGGGGAAATCAAATGAAAGAGGCCCAGTGGGGAAAAAGTTTTTCTATGGGTGTGAAAGGAGACTTTCTATGTAAAAGAGAAGTGTTTTTGGGAAGGAAAGAAGTATGTACAGGTTGTCCCCGCGTCACAAATGCAGAAAAAAACAAAAAACATTAAATGTGAGAGAGACTAGGAAAGTGGACCCCATGGGAATAAAGTTTTGGGGAGCATGTTAGCGGTCACGGGGAAAGAACAAGATTAGGAATTAAGTTTTTTCAAAAAAGAGTAGGGGTACGGGGAGTACAGGGGAAAAAAAGTGGGGAAAAAGGAGAATGAAGGGGTATTTAATTTTAAGGGGGAAAAAAAAGGAGAGGATTTCAAAAAAAAATGAGGGGAGATGACATATATAAAAAAAATACGGGAAAGGGGGAAACAATATTTTTTTTATAGGGGGGAACCAGATATAAAAAAATTTTAAAGTAAAGGGGAAAAAAAATAAAGGAGGAAGGTGGAAGGATAGAGAAAGAAATTAAATTTTTTTTTCATCTATGCAATCACAAGTAATCCATCCGTCCCCAACACGAGAGTAAAGAGATAGGCCATGCAAAACCCCCGCATTCTTTAGAACCCCGAACTTTTTATAATAAAATTTGTCATTAAAAAATTTAAAGAATTCTACAATTTTGGGAGTTCCCATAAATTTTTTTTTCTAAACCCCCAAAATTTCACTTTTTTGTGATAAGAATTTTTATGACTGCTAATTTAAAAAAAGGGTTTTGGGTTTTAGAACACATTAAAAATTTTGTGAAAAGATAGTTTTTTTTTGTGAAATTTTATCCTAAATCTTGTAGTAAACTCCAAATTTGGGCAATAGGGTTAAAAATAATTTAAAGCCCATTTTATTCATTTCAATTCCAAAAATACCACTCAAAGTATAATGGGCCTTCTTTTTTGTTTTAAAACCAAGTTTTCCGTGGTGGAGAGTGAGTGGTAATGATGTCTTGGGCCTAGGGGTGTCATTCCCAGGGGGTGGGGGCGGCTTTACGATAATGATGCTTCAAATGGTTTAAAAAACCCCATGTTCAATATCTAAGTGTGTGTAATTAATCTTTTTAATTTTTGTGTTTTTATTTTTATACAATCTATCCCTTTTAAAAGTAAAATTCTTTTTAAATTTTCTTAATTTCCCATTTTCCCAACCCCAAAAATTTTTTTTTATTTTCCTTGGTGTGTTACCATTTTATAATTTTAAAATTTTTAAACCTTTGCCCCTCTTTTTTTGCTATTCTTTTTGTGAGAAAAAAAGGGGCTTTCCCCTTTTTAAATTTAATTTTCTTGGGGGGTTTAGAAAAGACGACACGTTTTAAACTACAGAGAGTTAGTTGAATTAAATACTTACATCTCCATCTTCTTTAACCCCTTTTTTTGGGGGCCTCACTTGCTTTTTTATTCCAATCATCTTCATCCTCATCCTCTTTTTCATAAAACATCCTCCTTGGGGGAGGAAATTGGGGCCCCTTCCCCCGCGCCTTTTCCCTTTTTTCTTATCTTGTGATTTTCCCTTTATTTTCCCTTTTTGCCCTTCCCCCCCCCCCCCCCCCCCAAAAAAACCGGAGAAAGGTATTCTACCGACCTGTTTTGGAAAACCCCAAGATACCAGAACCTTTTGGGTTTACAAGACATGATGGGGGGGATAAATTTTTAAAATGATTTTAGGGAAAAAACCCTCAAGAAAAAAAACCCCCCAGCCATAAAAAGCACCAAAAAAGGAAAAGTTTTCCCCAAAAAAAATTTAAAAAAGGGGAGAAAACGGCATTTTACAATTTTGTCAGTCTCCTTATCTTCTAAGTATGTGCTCAAAAATTTGGGATTTAAATTTTTTTCAAGTTTTAAAACCCCCCGAATTTTTTTAGTCATTTTTTACCCTAGCCCTCAAATTAAGGGGGATGAGGCTTTTTTTTAATTTCCCATTTTGATTTAAAAATTTTTAAATTTTTTAAATATTTTTTTGACCCCTAAAAAAAGTGAATAACCCCCCTTATATTTAGTTTTTGGGTTAAAATTTTGTTAAAGGGCAATTTACTAATGAGTAATTTTAGGAAATCGAAATAATTTTTAAAGCGTTCAAAAGATTTGGTTTTCCAAAAAATTTGGGATCTGGTTACTAAAAAAAAAATGGTACAGGACTCCGCACAGACTTTTTTTTTTTCCCGTGGTTTAAAAAAATAGATATTTATCAAAATTTTAAATTTAAAAACATTGCATTTCCCCGAACAAATTTTTTCTTAATTACAAACAATTTTTTTTTTCTCGCGGGTTTTTAAATTTTTTAATTTTTTTTTTAAAAAATTAACTCTTTATTTTACATCTGGGGGCCCAAAAAAAAAAATTCTATTTTGGGGATCCCCCAAGGGGCAACACTTTGTTTTTAAAATTTTTACTTTTCCCGGGTTAAAAAAATTCAACATTTTACCCGGGGAAGCACATCCCCTAAATAAATTTAAATTTTACCCAATAAAATAGGTAATTATTGATAAGGGGTATAAAATGGGGAGATATAAAACATTGCGATAACCCAGGTGGATTCCCGGAGTGGAACGGGGGGGGGCCAAAGCGCCCCCCCCTTTGTAAAATTTAAACCCCTTAAATCAAAGTTAAAGCACATAATATTAACTTTCTAACCCAAATTTATGTTTTTAATCGTCATTGTAAAATTAAAATTTAAAAAAAAAATTTTTATATTTGGGAAAATTTTTTTTAAAACTTAAAACATTTACATTAAGTATTAAAATGGGGAAAATGGGGATTAAAGAAAAAAAAACCCCAAATTTTTAAAATGTGTCCATTTACCTTTTTGCCCAAACTTTTTTTAGGTTTAAATTTATTTTAATTTTTTAATATTACTAATTTTAATGATTAATAAAAAATAAAGATTTTTTAAAAAATTTTAATTTTTTTAAAAATGTGCTTTAAATAAAATCTTTGAATAATAAACCCCACCCCATAATGTGTTAAAATTTTTATGTCCCAAACTTATTTCACTCTTTAAATAACACTAAATATATTTTTCTTTTAATTTAAAAGTCAAACTAATTTGCAAGTTTTTTGTTATAACCCTTTTTTAGAGGGTTTTTTCCCCAAGTTTTGCGTTTCACTGTAAAGATTTCCTTCCCAAAATTTGAAGTATTTTTATGTCAAAATTTCTTGAAGCCCCCCCCCCCCCGATAGATCCCGGGGAGAGCACCCCCATCCCTCCCCCCCTCACGGGAAAAACCTTTGGGTTCACCCTTGTGCTGTCTGTACAAACAAACCCTTTTTACCCTTTGGCACATTCAAAACAAAAGGTAGGGGGGGCGGGGACCAATCACTTTCTCAGGGCCCCAAATTTAAAAACCCCGCCCGGCTCAGAGGTCAGCCTCACGGCCGGGCAAATGCCATGTTTGGGTTTTCCCAAACCAGATTTTGATTTTCATGTGGTTTTGGTAATACTCCCAAAGGGCGTTGCCTTTGGGGCAAGGGGGGGGAAAATTTTAACCCCTTACCAACTTGGGAAAAAATAAATTTAAAAAAAAAAACTGCTTTTTATAAGTTTTAAAAGATCAAAATTTAAAAACACAAGGAACTATTTAACTCTTTCCACCATTTTGGTGCTTGGGGGGATTTTAAAAATATGTATTCATGGGAACAAAATGGGGAACCCCCTGGGCAGGATTGCATGGTAATTTGTGAGTGGGAAAAGCGACAACTTGAAATAAGGGACACTTTGTAAATGGAGGGAAAGGGGGGGGGGTGGTGTAGAAAATTGGAAAGAATATCTAGATATTTACACAAACTTGATTAAATGTTGGAAAAAAAACAGGGTTTTTAAAATTTTTTAAAAGGAACATTTTTGCTGTGGTTAAAAAGTGGGGACAGATGCAAAAATTTGGCGGGCACCCTGGCGGGTCGCGGGGATAAAGATTGGGGACCCCCGCCTTTTAAACGGGTTTAAAGGGAAAAAAAAACAAAATTCTGAGAGACTACTTATTAGCTTTTCTCTTTTGGCATTAGAGAATTATTTCGTTTGAACCCCCCAGTATTTTCAATAGTTTCGGCTTTTTTAAAAAATTTTTTTTCTTCTGTAAAGAACCCTAAAATTTATTTTTTATGGGGAAAAATTTTAAAAAAAAAATTTTTTTTTATAATCTTTTAAACACACCTAGGTGTGGGAAATTTAATCAAAATTGGTTTTAGCTGATTCTAAAATAATGGAAAATTTAAAGCACCAGAAAGGGAAACCTTAAAAATCAATTTTAAGAAATATTGATCAAAGTTTAGAAAAGAAATTTTTAAACAAAAAAATTAAAGCCAATTGGGGATAAAATCGATATTTTCTCTTTCCCCCTTAAGGAAACACATTTAATTTTTTTGGGTTGGAAAATCTAATACCAATATTTCCCCGAGGTAATTGTATGAAAAAAACTAGATACTGAGTCTTAGCCCCAAATTTGGGAAAATAGTTTTTTGGCTCTGGGCCCCAGGGTTTAGGGCCGACAGGGCAGCATTGCAAAAACAACTTTTTTTAAAATTTAGGGAAACAGAAACGTCAACATTTATCAAATCTTGGGGTTTTGATTTTTTTTTTTTTTTAACGATCCCTGTTTGGGGAGTGAGAAAATAAAAAATTTTTTTTGATGTTGGGTCCCCCAAAGGGGCAAAATTTTTGTATTAAAATTTTAGACTTCAAGTTTAAATTTTTTTGAGTTAAAAATCTTTATTTTTGTAATAAGTAGCCATTTATTAATTAAACCAGCTTTTAGATCCAACTTAAATTTTTAAATAACTAGGATAGGGCGAAAACCATATTTCTCCAATCAAGGGCTACATTTAATTTTAAAATTCGAAATTTTAATCCCAGCAAATCGTTAAAATTTTTTAATGATTTACAATTGACCCAATTACACAATATAGGCCCCAGACTGTAAATTAACTTTTTTTTTCAATCATACTTTTTAAATTTTTAAACAAAACCCCAACCCCACCCCCCCCGCAAAATACTGGTTAAAATCCGCCAAATTTAAAAAATCTAGACTCATAAAATTTTTTTTTTAAAAATCAAAAAAATCAAAATTTTGAGTGTCTTTCAGTTATTTTTAAAAATGTTGTTTTGAATGGGTTAAGTTTCTAAAAAACATGTGAAATAAACAGATTAAGCCTAATATCCTTTTTTCAATTTAATCATCATTAAAGGGTATTTTTTTTGTAGCAAAAAAAAAAAATACAAACGGATATTTTTTAAAAAAAAATAAAACAACATGCTTTAAAAATTAAACATACTTGGAAATAGTGAATCAAAAATGCCCTAAATAATTTTTTTAAAATTATTTTTTTTTAATCCAAATTTCTAAATTTTGGTAGAAAAAAAAATTTTATTCGATTCTTGCGATACATAATTTTTGAGAAAAATTCTATTTAAAAAAACCAACTTTTTTTCGATACAATAGTTTATTCCCATTTTATAAAGGGGGACTACTTTGGGTTATTTCCACAATTACTTCAATAAAAAAATTTAAAAAAAAATTTAAAAAAAACTAAGTTTTTTTCAAATTTTAAAAAAAAATAATGGATTTGCAAGTTTTTATTTTATTCTTAAAAAAATCAAAAGTGCTTACTAAGTGTCAAATTACCTGAAATCGATTTCCCAAACCAAAAAATCGATAAAAAGATATAGGCCCGAAAGGGGTTTAAAAAAACATTTTATTTCTCTCTGATGTTGACAAATATTTATTTTCCAAAGAGACCCAACAAAAAATCTAACTTAAGGTTTTTAAAGCAAAAAATTGGGGTTTTTTTACATACTTTATATAATTAAAAACCCGTTGGGTTAAATAAGAATTTGCAGTTCTTTTTTTAATTTATCACTCTGGCGGTAAACATAATAACGTTTTAAAGGGGGAGACTTTGTACATGATAAAGGGTTTTTTTCTGTTAAAAAAAAGCTGTAAATTTTTTTTTTATTTATTTCGAGTTTATTTTTAATTCTGTTTTGATTTTAGTTTTTTTAAAAAGTTTTAATGGTTCATTAAAATATTTACAAAATTGGTTGTGAGGGGAAAGTTTTAGAAGTAAGCAGCCTGAAACAGTCGAGTCCAAATTTTCCATTTTTTGGGTGGGGGGGGAAAGGGGACACTAGGGGACTTAAGATTTTCCACACCCTTTCAAATTTTTTTTTTTAAAGATTTTAAATTATGTTTATCTCTTTTGGGCCCCAAAAAAATAAATTTTTACAGATTAAGTTGTCTTTTCAAGTAAGCCTTAAAAAAGTAAATTTTTTTTAATTTTAAAATTTATGCTTTGTTTAAAGAGGTGAAAAATTCAATCACAAACCAGTAAAAAACCGAATCCTCGAATCCCAAAACTTGTCAGGGAAATTTTGGGGGTTTGAAGATTTGAGTGTCCCATCTCTAATTTAAAAACCATTTTAAAAATAACTTTTTTTTGATATACTTTGTATTTTATTTGAACCCTAAACCCCCTAGTAAAAAATTGGGTTTTGTTGGGTTTTTCCCCTGGCCCAAAATTTTGATGACTTAATAACTGTCAAAAAAATACCATAGGGAAGACACTGGCAATTCAAAAAAAAAATTTTTTAAATTAAACAAAAAAAAAAAAAAAAATTTTTGTAAACTCTATAGTGGACAAAAATAAATCAAACTCCTAAATTCACAAGTGGAAAAATAAAAAGTTAGTAATGCAAAACCCTAATCAAAACCCGGGTTTCCCGCTAAAAATTAACCCTTTTTTATAATTTTTTTTCCCTGTGGGCATTTTCCCCGTTGAAACTTTTTTCCCCCGAGTATTGATGACCGTGGGTTTTTTTCTGTGCCCCTTTTTTCCGGGCCCCTAAAACAAAGCTTTCCCCCTTTTTTGCAGTGGGTAAATTCCGTGTAAACAGAAAATATTAAACTTAAACATATAGGAGTTTTTAAAAGTTCAAGTTTGAGCCAATAGTCCCGGGTGGATAAAAGGGGAAATTTTTCTTTACCAAAAAGGGACCCCCATACTTCCTCTCCAAACCCCCTTGGCAGCCCCTTGGGGCGTCCCGTTATAAGAACATTGTCAAAAATGGTGCCAGGGCCTTTACCTGCCACAAGTCAAAGCCCCATAGCACAAACTTCGTCTTTTCCTGTAAAATCTTGGATTTTGGGGGGTATTTGGGGTTTTCCCAAAAAACTTGGGTTACCCCTGGGCCCCAAAAAAAACAAAAACTTCACTAAAAGGAAAGGAAACAAAACTGTGCCCAAACATTTTTTTAGGCCCTAGTTATAAAGTTAGTGCTAACAAAATCGATTAAAGACAAGTAAATTTTATTATCACCGCGTCTTACACCCGTTTTTGGGGTTTTACGATTTTTCGCCCAATGTGTAAAGGTTTGGGGATTGTGGGGATGAAATTGGGGGGGGGACCTAAAGTTTTTAAAAAGGGGTCCAAAAACCCCGGTGGAGGCCCGGCATTCCCCCCATTTTACCGGATTTTTGATTAAAACATGTCTTGTCACCAAAATAGAAGTAAAAAACCATGGAAAAAAAATTTAGTTTCCCCCTCATTTATTAGACCAACAAAAAAAAAAAAAATGTGTTTTTTTTAATATATAAAGCCTTTTTATTTAATTTTTTTAGTAAAGTTGTAAAAAATTTCCCAAAAAAATCCCGTAGTAACTCTATCATGCCCTTTTTACAAAAATCCATTAATGTGAGTCAATATAAATAGCAAACAGGTCTTTTTTTAAAAAATTTTTACATGTTAAAATAAAGCAAAAGAATACCTGCAACTTTTTCCCGTACTGTTTCAGGGTTTTTTTCAAGTGATTTAAAAATTAAAACTCAGGCAATTTTTATTTCTAGAGCTCGGCCAATTTTTCCAAAACATTTTTTTAAGTTTAAACAAATTTAAGGGTATTAAGAAAAAAAACTCAAAAGCAAAAATTTTTTGTTTTTTGTAAATTCAAGGAAATGACGTCCATTATAAATTTGTTTTTAAACAGATTTTTAATTAAAAAACTTTAAAGTTGTTTAAAAAAACATTTTTATTTTATTGTTTAAAAAACCCGCCCCTGTCATTAAAAAAAAACAAATCTTTACTACCAAATTTTTTGAAAACAAGGAGGATATGTCAATTTGGGAGATGAAAAAGAGACTCAAACATATATTTTAAAAAAAAATATGGTTTCACAGTTAGGGGTTAAAAAAAAAAACAAATCCTAATTAAAAAAAAACAAATTTTTAATAAAAATTTTTCAAAATTGATCGAAAAAACACACATTCCTGTTTTAGGATGTAAAACACTATGTTTTTAAACCAGTTTGGGCCAATTTTGAACATTGCCCCAAAATGGGATTTTTTAATAATCTTATTGAAAAATATTTTTTAAAATAAAATTTTATTTTTTCTTTAAAAGAAAATGGGAAAATAATTTTATGTATTTAAAATTGAACGTGAACCAAAAAAAAAACCCCGGCAGCAGAGTTTTGGGCCCTTTTTGTTAGTTTAAAAAATTACGTTTTTTATTAAAGTAGGTGATATATTTTTCCCAGGGAAACCCCGTCTTACTAAACATGCTTTTTATTATTAAAATGTTTTTTTTGACCATTTATTTAAAATTTTTTACTTTTCAATTTATTTTGGGGAATTATTAAAAAAGGGTTTAATTTTTTTTTTTGCATCTTTGAAGTTTAAATTTTTTTTAAATAAATACTTCCCCAATTCTAACCATTTGAAAACCCTTTTTCTTAAACCCGTTTTATAGTCTTTTTTATCACAAAAAAATTTTAGATTCTAAACTTTAAATTAAAGGCAATTAAATTTAAAATTTTGACTAAAGATTTCACTTTTTGTTTTTACTTAATTTTTGATTTTTTGAAAATTTCCCCAATTTTTATTTTTTTTACAACGCCACCCTCCCCAAAAAAAACACATTTGGTCAACTTCAAAACACCAAAAAACAAAAAATATGTCATTTTAAAAATTTTTTTTTTTTTTTTTGACAAAGAAGAAACTTTTTTTCCTGGTATTAAAAGGGGTATTATACATTAAATTTAAAATAAAAAGTTATGAATTTTAATAATAAGCATATTCGAAAACCTTTGAGTCAAACATTTCTAAATAATTTAAAAATCATAATAAAAAAACTTTTTCCGAAAACATTTTCTTAAATTGTTAATGAACCAAAAATAAGCAAATAAACAAATTTGGGAAACTCACCAATTACAACTTATTCTGATTTTTAAAAGTTTTCTTAGTTTTCCAGTTTCTTTCATTTGACAGTAAGAATCAAAAACTCGAGGATTGAAGAAAAAGTTTGACATTTTATTATTGACTGATAAAAAAGATTTCCCCGGGTTTTTAAAAAAAAAGGGCGCTATCGGAAAGTTCCATGGGGTATCAATTTACTAATGTAAACTAAACAATAATAAAATGGGTCAGTTAGGTTTGTTGATGCTGTGACTATCATTAAAAATTTTCCCTTTAATTCTGCTTAGATTAGTGATTTTAATAAATTACCTCACAGTATATTAATTTAAAAATAATTTTTCGCGTAATTTTAGGATTGCCATAATTTTTAACATTAAATTTCCTGACATTTCTAAGTTTTCCAAACAAAATATAATAGTTCCAACAAATCAATTGACATAATGTTGCAGGACTATAAATGTAACTTATAATAATTGCACACGCATTAGCACGAGTGGGAGAATGAGTAAACCACACCAAGTGCACATAACCAGGTTTCAAACCTAAACCCTTTCCCCAATCATTACATGTAATGGAAGTGGTCTATGCACCAACCCCATATTAATAATAACCAAGTTTAAAGATTAAAAACTTTTAGGGCCTGGGCCTATAATAAATAACTCGATACATTTATTTTTTACTCATTTATATGAAGCTTGTTTTTGGTGTATGGATGCATTGCTTTTCACATTTACACAACATTTTATTTCTAGTTGTAAATAATGGATGGTTGAGAGACAACACATTGGACTTCAAAACAAATACTGTACGCATAGCATTTTAGAATTGAGAAACAATAAAAAATCTATATCTGAGCATGCGCAAAGGGTCATCAAACTGAAAAAAAAGCTAATTTGCCAAACTTTTGAGTTGTTGAAAAAACAATTTTACAATAAGACTGTAACATTAAAAAAAATTATATAAAGTTACAAATTATATATAAAATAGCGATAAATCGTTTTGTCACTATTTTGGAATGTGTATTGCCGGTCAAATCAAAGGCTGTGTCTGTGTAGATGCTTCCTCACAACTAAAACGACGACCATCGTGTGCATGCACTGATGTTCTTGAATTACATAATGCCACAATATAACAATAAACTTCCCTGTGAAGTTCACATATTACGACTGCAATATCAATACGCAGAAAAACATAATAAAAATAGGTTGTTAGTGAAACACCTTAAAAAATATGACTTTGATATTTTAAAATTCCAGACATTTTTAGGAAATTTGAGAAATTACCTGACATTTCCCTTATTTTTCCAGGGGTCAATCCAAATTCCCTGCCATTTCCTGGTTTTTAAGACAGGTGTCAGCCCTAAGCTTATAACTTATTTACTCTTTGTAAAACAAAAATTTTACATTTTGAACTGTTCCAATGTTGTATAGTTTGAAAAACTATCGATCACCAACTTCATTCAATAGTCGATTATGTTAATTGCCGCACGGCCAACTTGATTCACATGATATACATTTAGAATTGTTTTGTAATTTCATTTTGACAAAACATACAATTTTAAAATAATATTCTAGCTCTGAATATAGCTAATGATATTAAAGTCAATTATTTTCAATATTTTCTTAAGTAAATCTTAAGCGGCCTGCTAATTGAGGAACTCAATGTCGAAACAATGTTCTAAAAGACAATATATTACCAATGAATATGAGTATGCAGCTGATTAAAGTGTATCTTTGTCACTGCATCCGTTTTACATTTCCTCCTTTAAAAGCTGAGAAAAAAAAGTCAGTTTACAAAACATAATTTTAGAGTGTTTTAAAAAAGACTTAAAATTTAACGATATGGTTTTAAAACCATGTGCTGCCTAAATAAAACTATGTTTTAAAGTGTTATAGTAAACAGAATAAGAATGTTGTTTTTACTAGTTTTGGCCGAGTCACGCAACCAAGGTTTGTTGAATGGCAGCTGATGTACATGCAGACAAGGAGAAAGAGTTTCTGAGCGATAGCATTTTTGTTGACGGCTAGAAATAAGCATAGACTAAAATGGCATGCTATTTTCAAACACTATTTGGTTTGGACGACATAGAAACGCGAAATATCGCAAAAGAGGTTTGTTTCAGAGTAAAAAACGAAAAAGGAGAGAGTGCTCTTATTGCATACCATAAATCAAGGTTAGATAAATAAAAATAATATTTATGAGCATGATAACTTTAACGAATGATGATTAGTCATTTTCAATAATATTTTAGGCGCAATCTTCCAGATATGGTTAGTCAACATATTAAGGCAATGTGACTAATCAGAATGAAGCTAATAGAATCTATAATAAAGATCCTAAAGTAAAAATAGAAGAATTGTAGAAAAAAAAGTAAAAATATTGATGTCAATGACACACTGGCGCATATTTTAGCCGACAGTATGCTGATACATTTCTTTCCACATACAACCACAGTGAATGTGCCAGTTGAGCATACTGCATCATGCGCCGACATGAGTGTTCGGTTTTGGCCGGCAATTCTCCAGCCAGACAGACTCGAGCTTGAGCATTTCTTACCGGACCAATATGATACACCAAACATTTTGTAATTGAAATGCAAAACAGTTCCACTGTAGTGTTTGATCCATTAAAAAAAGGTGTGGCATATCTTCAGTCCAGTGTGGAAAATACTAATTTGACCCACAATCCAACCTGCTGGTTTTGTTCAACAACATTTAACTCTAGAATTAGATTGAAGTGACTCAGTTCTTGAGGAAGATTGAGGTTATTGTAGTGCTTCATTCTCTACATATTATTTTCACCAGTAAACTCACTTTGTAGTTAGGATTGTCAATCTGTTTAGGTTTCCATTCTCCCTTGAAGTCTGGGTTGTCGATCATGGGTGGCTCCCATTCACCATCCATTTCATCGTCCCAATCCTCAGGCTTGGTGGCATCAGGGTCAGCAACATGTTCAGGCTTGTCCCAATCTTCGGGTTTGCTGTCGTCAGGGTCGTCAATGGTGGATCGATCATCCAGTCCTCTGGTTTCTTAGCCTCAGGATCCTTAATCTTCTTGGGGGGGAGGAAGTCCCAGTCAACCTCGAGCTCACCAGATTCCACTTTAGAGTTGTCAATCAATACCTACAACATTCAGATATATCTTTTAAAAGTTACATCTATTCATAAAGTCAAGGTTGAATAGAAACAATCACATTAACACAGGGTACAATATAGCCCAAGAGGTTAGCCTGGAACCAGCGTTTCTTGCATCACTTTAGAATTTGGAAAACATACATTTCCTAAGAGAATGAACCATCCACACACTCTGTATCCGTACGTCTGTAGTAATTTTCGCTGCCAGCACATATTGACTTAAATGTGATTTGTAGTCTATATAAATTAGTCCTTAAAGAGTTAAAAGTTGATCCAACTTTTTTAGAGTAAGGACTTAAGGACCATAGACTATGGATATGAAGTGTATTTATGGGAGAATGTATTCTGTAATAAGAATAAGCGAGTCTTGCTCGCACGGCTCCAGATAACAGTTGTCTGGTTCGTGTTTTGCAAGCAGGGAGTGGGTCAGTCATGGAACACTTGTATTCACGGGCTAAGTAAACAAGTTTAGATTAATGTACATTTGTTATTAACAGAGTCGTGACTTTGAAGACCTAAAAATAATTTTTAAAAATTACTTTAAATAAATTACCTAAAATGTAATGCACAGACACAAAAAACACTTTACAAATTGTAATGTGACTTACTACATGTTCAAACCCTCTCTCCAGCCTAGCTGCAGGATGTACATGTTCAACCCTCTCTCCAGCCTAGCTGCAGGATGTACATGTTCAACCCTCTCTCCAGTCTAGCTGCAGGATCTACATGTTCAACCCTCTCTCCAGCCTAGCTGCAGGATGTACATGTTCAACCCTCTCTCAGTCTAGCTGCAGGATCTACATGTTCAACCCTCTCTCCAGCCTAGCTGCAGGATGTACATGTTCAACCCTCTCCAGCCTAGCTGCAGGATGTACATGTTCAACCTTCTCTCCAGTCTAGCTGCAGGATGTACATGTTCAACCCTCTCCAGCCTAGCTGCAGGATGTACATGTTCAACCCTCTCTCCAGTCTAGCTGCAGGATGTACATGTTCAACCCTCTCTCCAGTCTAGCTGCAGGATGTACATGTTCAACCCTCTCTCCAGTCTAGCTGCAGGATGTACATGTTCAACCCTCTCCAGCCTAGCTGCAGGATGTACATGTTCAACCTTCTCTCCAGTCTAGCTGCAGGATGTACATGTTCAACCCTCTCCAGCCTAGCTGCAGGATGTACATGTTCAACCCTCTCTCCAGCCTAGCTGCAGGATGTACATGTTCAACCCTCTCTCCAGCCTAGCTGCAGGATGTACATCTTACAGACACTTGACTACATTACCTTCTCACACAGACAACTGTGTGATTTAAACTTTTATGTTTAGTATCCATGCATTTATAAATACTAATTGTATTTAAAAATATACCTATTCAGCATAAATGCCTATTAGAGGATACAAACCAAGAAAATATGACTTGAAAATCTAAAATGATAAAATAATGAATTATAGAAATAGTTTCCACAGAGTCTGTGACGTACTGAAAAAAGGGTGTGAGAGTGATTGGTAGCCAGGCTCAATTAACATAAGAGCTTTGTTGAAAACAACTCGCAAATTATTAATTACCAGTGTTTTATATTAATTTAAATAAAAGAAGAAATTTAATTCAATAAACAATAATTTTGATATATATTATTGTTTTTATTGATTTAACTATGTAAATTAAAAAATAAAAATTTAACTGCCGCAGACCTAATTTTGCTACACCCTTATGCTTGTATACAGGCTGTCCCCGAAAGTGATGGACGTAATTTGTGGCCATTTGGCGTACAACAACCATAATTGAACATTTAAAAACCATCTTATAACATGGTGGAAACACTTCATTTTTTGAACTAAAATGCAAAATAAATCACATTCAATGCCAGAAAAATGGGATGGAAAAATACAAAATCACTTAAGCTATTTGTGCTCAACAAAATAGTAAAATAACTTGTATAATATTATACCACCGAGGTAGGTAGTTTACCTTACTAATGATAGGTGTACACAGAAATTAAGAACTGAAAACCTTTTCTTTGCTTATATCATTGTTTGCACTTATATGTTTAATTTTTATTTGTTCTGTGACCCGCCTCAGTGGCGTAGTTAGCTAACACGCTAGATTCGTGATGAGCTAAACTGCCAAGGATGGGGAGATCGAGGTTCAAATCTCTGTCGGGTGAACCGAGTGTTTTTTCCTGAAAGGGCTTTTCTCCCTACATGCGAGTTAACACTCTCATAAATTCAACCTTCCCAATCTCTAGCCCATTAGCGTAATTAGTAGTTAAGTATATATAACCTTAACATGTAGTAAGAATTAAAATATTTTTCTGTAAAAAGACATGCTTTGACACTGTCAAAACTTGGTTAGCAAGCATCTTATTTTTAAGCTTTCTTATTCTGATATTAATACATAATTAAAGCTGTAATCCATGCTGAGCTTTAGAGTGGCTGTTAATTAACTGCGGTGATAACTACAGTTAACAAAAACTTACCTCATAAGTATTGTCAGGCTTTACAATCAAAGTGTACAGATGTGTATAGACATCATCTTTACAGCGGATGTCTTTGTTGATCAGAAGATTCTTTCCTTTGTAGTTAAAGATGACATGAACCTTTTTAGTTCCAGGACCACAAATATCAGGACCTGACAAACAAATATGTATTTTAAAAAACTAGCCTCATAACACGAGACATAGAAAATATTATACTTAAGGCCAAGTGGAGCTCCAGTTTTATTCTGGACTGAGCTTTAGGTTTTTGTTGAAAACCATTTAGAATGATTAAATAATAATAAGTCTTGACTTTGGAACATAAAATACTTCTCAGACTCATATGAACAAGCCAATCTAAAAACTTGAAGACTTTACCAGAACTAGCGTGGAAGGTTTTTAGGGGAAACAGTATTTTATATCTTTCTTTTTCTGGTATACAATGATATGAGAAGAACATAGAATCTTTGTGTTCAATAGTTATGTAAATAAGTAAGCTTGTTTAGCTGTCACTAATTGTGTAAACATGTGGGCAGCCCAAACTGTTAGTAAAATGTGATTCACACCAAAATAATTAATCCAAAAGTAAAATATTTTCTAATAAGTTATTTACACTTTAGATTTTTGTATTTTCCGGTTTGAAGATGGCACAGCAAAAAGTGATACAAAAAGAGCAGCAAAGTGTTTGAAAACAGAAATATAGTAACTTATTAAAATAAATTGGCCAGGCCTACAACAAAATACCAGGTACCTTAATATTTTCCTAAGTTGTTCCAAAATTGGTATACATTTAAACACACCCATAAGGTATATAGTGACAACGGGTCGATTCACAATTGTTCACGCATGTAAAGAAACCAGTGTGTCATCAGGATTCACATAACCTAACTCGAGCAAAATATTGGTCATGGATTTGGATTGTTTGAAAACAATGCATTCAGGGCTGATTAGGCTTTAAGTATTTGCAATAAAAGTTTTTTGGATATAAAAAATATAGGATGCTAGGACGTTCTAAGGTTCACGAGACTGACAAATAAGATGCAAAATACGACTTTAATTCCATGTAGTGTGAACGTTCTCTCGACAACTCTTAAGTTAACTTGAGTTGACTTAATTTAAAGGCACAAGGAAAAACGGACTTAATTAAACGTTGATCATGATATTGGTACGAGGTTCAAATCTTTCCAACTACAATGAAAGCAGTTTTTCAAATATAATTAATAATCAATTAGGTTTACCCATCCTCTTTTTATGTAAATGTGGATACATTTCCTAGGTATATCTCATCTAAGAGCATCAGTCTACTCTCTTGACCTGATGAAGCTGTATGTGACAGTGAAAGCTTGTCCTTAAAATGTGTGTGTTTTTTTTAGTGTTTCTACTCTAGTATCACCAAGCTAAGTGTGCTGGCTATCCCTACTCATTTAATATTTGATTTAGTCCATTGTTCTATTCCAAATAGCCTTATTTTATAAAGTAGGCTTAGTATTTGTTTTAAAAATTTATTGTCAATTTTATAATACCAGAGATTTTTTTAATCCCTGTGGCCTACTACCCGTTTCAGTTTTATGTATATATTAAGGCCCTGCGAGTACTCTGATTTCGCGCTTCGAACCGAGCTCAACAGGAAAGCTCGGGATCGAAATTGAAAATTTTGTGGGCTTGTTATTTACATAACAGTGAGAATGTTTTGTGAATTTAAAACTTGTATTAATACGATCAACTACTAAACCAGCATATTTAGTTATAGAATTATGTTGGGGGAAACCTCTAAAGCCAGTGTTGATCAACATTGCTACAGAGGAGTGGAATTGGAAGTGAGCATGCGTGATCATTACATCAATAAGTAATGCTCAGACCATTCGGTGGTGTGTTAGCCTACAGAGCTAACATTTCCCCGTAGAGGCCAAAATACTTATCAATGATGAGCTATGGGTTTTACCCTTTCACATTGACCAGATGTTGTGCCTGTCCTAGTCTAAAGTTGGGTTACAGAAGAAGACGGTCCTAGCACACTGATACTGGAAACAGTATTGGATTTAAAAACAAGTAGCCTATTTAAATGTAAATTATATAACAATTTTTGTAAATGTTAATGTAATTTTAAAGTATTTAGAAACAATGTGAAACCATTACACATTTTTCTACTAAACCTTTAGTTAGTGTTGATTTTATTTTTAAAACCTAGTATTCTCATTTTTTTTTACTTTTTTCTGAAGTATTTACTATTAATAATAATGTGTGTCATTCTTATTTCAAAATCTCACATTTAACCCTTTAGTGCCACGCCTATTCCAAAATTTGCATGCAAAGAGTGCCACAGCTATTTCCTCATTCTTGAAAAGGTTTGCAAAAAAATTTCACAAACCCTTTTTTTAAGAAACTATATTTTTAAACCCCTCTTATAATTACTCTGACTAAAGCATACTTATTGTTACACATTTTTACAGTTAAGGGTTTTTTTTTTGTCCTTTTTTGGCTTATCGAGCCCTTTGTCCTTGCGCGATCTCTTAGTTTTTAAAACTAGTGGCCTGGTGCGCTGGGTTTCTCGGGGAGGATCGTGACAGTCTAGGGACTGGCGCGGGGGTTGGGGAGGGGAAAAAGGGGGTAGGGGTGACGTAGTGTGTGGCTTCCCACTAATCGCTCCGCCCCCCTTTCCCAAAGGGGTGCTCTCGAGTCTGGGAACAGTCACTAGATGTCGCACAAGAAAAATTTTTTTGAATAATATGATTATAATAAGAACTGAATTAATTTTTTTGAGATCCTACATCAGATATTTTGGGGCCCAGTGCCCCCCCCCCCCCCCACATCCCGCTCTCGCTTACAGCAAGATTTATTATTTTGCTTACCTCTGAAAAAAATATTTACGCTACACTAATTAATGCATTTTCAAAAAAAACTTTTATAATAAATAATTTTGTATTTTTTTTACATATTATATAAATTATTACCCCCTATTTACTTACTTTGGGTAAAGAAATCTTTACATTTCATACATCCTGAAAATCTAAATAGTGTATTACAATAAACCTGTACATCAGTATGTTTTCCTGCAGCTCCCCCTACCCCCTTTAATAGTCCCAGACCCAATAAGGGGCTCTAGTTCTCGCTCATAAAATGTGGCACAAAAGGGGGTTTTGAACTGTGATACTTTTTAAAAGTTTGTTTTGCTAGTGACATTTTAAATTTACTTTTTACTTTAAAAAGAAAATTATATTGCAAAAAATTTTAAAATTATGAATTTAGAAATACGTGACTAATAAAAAATCCCAATTTTGGATTTAATATGGAAATTACGGGAGGAAAGAGATCTTGCCTCTCAGCAGGCCAGTGTAAAAAGGGAGTGATGCAAGACTATTCCCCACAAAGGGGTACAGTGAAGCAATGTTGTAACTGAATTCAACCTATAGCTAAGAATGTTATGATCCCAAAGTCAAAGTCGGGGGGGGACTCCTCCAACATCTACCCCTCCCCTCGCTCAGGAGGAAACCAACAGAAAAAGTCCAAGTTGACCTGAAAAAATATGAGGCTTAATTGTTCACTTTCATTAAAAATCAGCTTAGTATACATTTTGAATTGCCATGAAAATATTTGTAGTAACACAAAATTTAAATTAAATTGCACACATAAAACAAACCTCAAGACACTTTCAAAATAACCCCCCTTAGTAATAAATTGGTGGGGTGATGTGTAAAAATTTCAAACAAGATTTAGGGATTTCTCGCCTTTCCTTCCAAGCAGTCAGTCAAACAATAATAATAAGAGTAAATTAAATTTAAAATTTAAAATTAAATACAACAATTAAAAAGAGTAAAGAGAAAAGTTTTAACGTTGTAAATGTGGGGAATCCCGGTCGCCACCGTGGTTCGGATTCCACTTTTAAACGTAGGTCCTTCATTTCATCTCACAATCCCCCTACCATTACAAATAGCGTAAGTGCGTATAACCCGAACGGGTAGTAAAAACGCAGTGCTAATAAAAATAAGTTTGAGCAGGCAGATGCAGAATCCAAGCCTAACCTTGTTTGTGAAACCCAAAGGGCCCGGGCCCTTCCTTCTATCCCCCTTTTCCCAAAGCCTGTTTAATTTAGCCATTAAACCTTCATTTAAATCCGGCTGCCATTTTACACATTTTAGAGGTATAAAAAAACATACAGGATATTTTCCTGTATACTTTAGAACTATTAAAATTTTTTTTTAACTATTGCAATATGGTTCTTAAAATATTGATTCAAGTAGCCATGTTTGGTCCAGGGAGGTATAATAATTGA
Source organism: Timema cristinae (assembly GCA_039000515.1). Lineage (NCBI taxonomy): Eukaryota > Metazoa > Arthropoda > Insecta > Phasmatodea > Timematidae > Timema > Timema cristinae. The sequence goes on along the minus strand of JBCFYV010001199.1, from coordinate 6,997 downwards.
TAATAAGGGTTTGACTTGAAAATAGCCATGTCTAGTATGTTTTCGAGTTTTTAAACCCCAAAAAAAACAGAAATGAATTTGTTACAGGATGTTTGATGTCAAGAAAAGGGCTTATAAAAAATTTTTTGGTGACAGCCTGATTTAAAAAAATGGTGAAAAATAACTTTTAATTTGAATTTAGAAGGGAAAATTTGGATTTAAATTCGAAGTTAAACATAGTTAATTTGTTGAGTTTGTATCATTTCAACCTTATTAAATCTCTGATAAGCAAAAAAATTTCAAATTTTTTCCTTTATAGGGGGGGGATGTGTTGGGTTTAACTGTCATCCGTTTGTGTGCATGCAACACATGACGTCAGCGCAGAAGATATTGTTAATGTTTGCGTCCCCAATGATTTGTATGTTGATTTCTCCCAAAATTATTAAAATGTGTGTGTTTAATTATATCATTTTTAAGTTAAGATGACCCCCCCTAAGGGCTGGTGGTTTAATTTCTACTACTGGCTCTGCCAAAGACAGGGAGGCCGGGGTTTTCCCCAAACCTCCTCCACAAAACATTGGTTTTCACTTCCCAAAAACTCAATCTTCCTCCTCCAGCCCACTAGACAATATATGTGAAGTGAACAGGGTGTGCAAGATTATAAATGTCCATTGAGGGTGATGTTCTGATATTGACAGCTTTTTTGCAAAAAATAAATAACCTTTTTTGGGAAATAAAGGTATTGCTTTAATACTACCCTAAGGATTATGTATAATTGGAGTTTTTTTAATTTATTGAAAGAACAAAAAGTGGCTTCTAAAAAAACTATTGTCTTTTTATTGGAAGTTGTGGATAAAAATTTAAAAAGTATTTTATTTACACTCATATCTTGTTATAACTGGCCCCCAAAATAAATAAATGTTTTATAACTTGGAGGGGAAAACAACAAATTATTAATTTGAAAAAAAACTTTTTTTTTTTAAAAATGCAAGGACCCAACCATTTTGTTTCGACTGGGGCACCATTTGATTTTAGAAGGATAGCTATATTTGAAAAGATTCATTTAAATTGTTTTCCAGATCACCATCACTTATAAGAGCCAGGTTGAACATTGAAAAGAGGATAGAAAGACTTGTGCAACAGAGAGCAGTTTTTAAAATACAGCTCATGTGTCTGCTAATTCCCTCTTTTTCCTGAAATGTCAACCATCTAACCCCCCCTCCCCCCTATTTTTTACTAATCTTTTTCATTAATAAAAATTTTTAAAAATAATAAACATTGTTTATAGGATTTAAAAAATATTCTACAGTACAAACAAAGAAAAAAAGTTTGAATAACATTATTATTTATGATTTACTTTTTCCCCAGTTTTATTGTTGAAATTTTACCAAACTCCTGACTATTTCCCAGTTTTCCCGCAGTGGTTCAGGGAATGAGTTGATCCTTGTCCTCGGCGTGTGTTTAAACTCCACTTCCAAACTAATATAATGACGCATTGGCCTATAGTTTGCTTTATTGCGTTAACAACACCAGTTTTTTATTTGGCTGCCCCTTTGCATGCTTTCTTGTTATCTAGTAACTAAGTAGGCCAACATTATTTTAATAGTTTAGTAATGCTACCTTAATTGTTATTTGACTTATTTGGATATTTAAAATAATTTTTTTTGTACAAAAAATACATTATGGATTTAAAGCATTTAAATTTATTTTAAAAATAAATGTATCACTTACCAAACATAAGAGGTAGGGTGTTTCACCGTGTTTATCCTTCTGATAAAGACTCAATCAAACATTTTAAACTATCCTCCTCCACAATATATTTTGTTTGTTTAACTGTAAAACTGGACTCCCAAAAGGTTGTCTTTGTTGCTAAAGGGGTTTGAACTTTCGAGACAGTGCAAAAAACCTCGCTTTTGCGACGTTTGGATACCTGAAATGTAAAAAAAAACCGTTATAAAATTCATACCGGGATCAATACACTTATAATACAGTTCCCGGGTTCAAATCAAAACAAGTAAAACATGTATTTATTTTTTTTTTTTTATTTTAAAAATTATTGACAATATTGTTAATTTAAAATAAAAAAAAATGGCCAAATCTTCAAAAATTGAATGTTTCCCCAAATAAATTGAAGATAAAACAACCTTAGTTTGGTTTTTCCCTTTTTCAGCTTTTTCATTTTTATGGAAAAAATTTTGATTCACTTATTATGCACACAAGAGTAGTAGAATGCAATTACCCAAGATTTAGATATTTTAAATTTTCATTGGCAAAAACACATAACCCAAATTATTAAAAAATGGTTTATATTGACCAAGTTTAGCCCTACCATGGACGAATGACGTTACCATGTTGCGTTGTGTTGCCCCTAAAACCCTCTTTGTGGGCGTACCCCCCACTTATTTATTTTATTTATAGCCCCTTTAGTCACTGAAAGGTTAGGGTTTTGCCGGGGTTTGGGTAGGTGCCATAATATTTAAAATAGCTGCCTAGTTGTCTAGTGATTTCTATGACATCAAATTTTTGTTTTACACTCATTAAATTTAGTCTTTATGGAAACTTATGTCCTTTGTTTTTAAAATATTGGTTTGTTTGGGAAAAGAAATGTGTAGGGACGTATTTTAAAAACTGACCCAAACACAGGCGGGGAAAAAATTGATGACCATAGTCAAATCATTAAAGTTAATTTACTACAAAAATTTAAACTATATTTTCATATCTTCGTGCCCTTGAAGAAAGAAAAAAAAAATTCAGTTAATTGGGGCATTTAAAGGGCAGTTTATAAGTCTTAGAAAAAAAAGTAAATTCTTTTTGGGGTTTGGGTTTTAAAAATTTTTGGAGAAATGGCCAAAAAATCCCCCTTAGGTGAAAGGAAATTCAAATCCCTTTAAGGTTATGTGTGGAATAATGTTCGGTTGTTACCCCATTTTGGATATTTTTTGAAAAAAAATGACGAATGTTATTATAAAGCATCTTAGAAAACTCACCTAACCAAATGGATTTTAAATCGGGCCCCGGCTCCTATTGAAAAAATTGTCTACATTTTTTTACTTATTCAAATATGAAATGTTAGGTTTGCTCAGTTTGGTTCTTAATTGAAAACATTAATAAAAAAACTAATCTGCGCCAAATTTTTTATGGTATGCAATTATGGTCCCTCTATAAACCCAAAAGCACCCCCTTGTCGGACTCGCAACTACGCTTAACGTAATTTTGTTGTCTACAATAGCTTTCGCAGTATGTCGGAAAAAGTCGGCCAGCTTGTCTGGAGGAGATGAAAAATTTTTCCCATCTCTTCGTTTATGTGTTGGTTGGCTTGCGTTCAGCCAAAAAAAAAAACAAATTGGATGGACTACTAAAATCAAATAATTTGAAGTTATTAGTCTATGACAAAAACGCTTGGAAATGTATAGTAATGAATACAGGATTTCCAATTAAAATAATGTGTATTTACCCATTTAAATTTTTAAATATTTATTTCTTTTTTGGGAAATCATTAATATAAATTTGACTTTTATAGTCATCATTTATGTGTGTTCCTATTTGGGTTTTAAATTAAGTTTTAAGACTTTTCATTGTAGACAGTCTATTTTGTAATTTAATAAAAACGTAATTACGAGTACATTTTTCGATTGCGTGTTGCGAGTCCGACAAGCGGATATGTTGGTTGTAGAGGGGCCATTAAGATGTGTGTGATCGACTTCAGGTTGTTTCTGGAGGACAGTCAAAGTTTTTAAAATTAAGATAATAAAACCATACCTAGTTAAAATTTGCAAAAATTTAAAACAATTACACAAAAAAAAGTGTAGTGCTGTAGACACTTAATGTATTTTTTCAACTTCCCATCTGTTCAGGTTATACGCCTAATGCATATTAAACCATACTAATTAAATCTCCAGAGGCTATATAATCTTAGGCAATCTTAGGAATTTGATAGCAGAAGGAACATTTATTTGTGTCAATGTGATGGCATAATCTACTATATCAAAATAACTAATTTTTCTCTTTTTCCCCTTTGAATTTTTAAAACTTGCACAAACATATTTTTTTTAAAAGCACCAAATATGTTTTTATAAATGCTCTCGACTTTAGAGGTCAATCAGCTGTGTACACTACTATAAACCCTACAAAACACATTTTTCTGAAAACAAAAAGCATCAAAGTAATTATATTTGTGTAAGTATTTTGCTCATACCTTTATCGTTTTCGGGATCATTGTAAAATTTACCGTGGGACAAAACAAATTTGCCCAATTCCTTCCCAGGATGTTGACGCCACCCAGTTATTTTCCCAGGAATCTGCCCCAAAAAAAAAACAAGCCCAAAATTCAATACCTAAAATAAATATATGGTTAAAAGTACTGCATAAATAAAGATAGAATTGAAAAATTTAAATTGATATATACATTTTAATACACGTGAAAAACCAAATACAAAAACACATTACTGTTGTTAGGAAAAGTGTCAAAATCCTGTAAAGTCTATTTAACAATCAAAATAAATTACCATCAAGAAACTTTTCATCTAAATATACATCTCCCTGCACATAGCCAAGTGCCATGAAGAACATATTATCGAGAAAATCATTTTTCCTCAAAATAACACACACCCACAAACTACTCAAATATTTTTCAAATGAGTGGAATCAACAGGGTACTGCCGAGTGTTTTATGGCTGAATGCAACGCAGCATACTAGACAGATGGAGAGCTTCCATTGGAGAATTGGTTTTGTCCAATCAACGCTACACACGCTCAGAAAGTAAGAAATACGCACGTCATCTAGGTGTTGAATTCGCTTTCCGCTGGGGAATTCCAGTATATGAAACATTATCAATAAGTTGTCATGGTAACCGCGTCAAAATAATGATATGTCGGATGCCCCGGGTGGGTTAGTTTTTCTGAGTATAGTTAGTTAAAACTTGTTTTTATTAATAATAATATTTATTTGTGTTTCCTTGTGCTTCAATTATTTTCTTTTGTATGTAAATGCATATGGAAGTGAAGTGTGTCGTAATTTATTTTAATTATAATGGTGCTAATGTCTTCATATCGAACCAAGATGCCTGTATTTCAGGTTCTGACACATTTTTTAGTAGTGATTCAAATATGATGGAATAATTAAGTTAGAGCATGTAAACGTCAGCAAACAAAATAAATTGATTTTTGTTTTCCAAACAACTTGTTTTAAATCATCATGTTCCGACAAAATCAATTCACAACCAAGCTATCAAAAGCTGATGAAGCCTTAGAGAAATTATTATAAATTTAAAAAAAAGTACTTGGGAAAAACTGTACCAAAAAGTGACCGTTTAGTTAACTGTAGATTACATTCCTCTTCGTCGCCGCAAGGCATATATACAATTTCCAAAAAAACTTCACAACGCAAGCCTATTAGTGCTGAAGTTTCTCGCAACAAACATGTTTATAAAACTGAAGTGTTAAAACTCTCAGCAATCATTCACTCCAGAAATAAAAAGTGTTTTATCTCTGAATAGTAATAAAAATTCAACATTTGACGCATTTTACAATATAAATGCAAACCAAGCCTTGACCATCAAACGCTTGGAAGTCAGTTCAGACTCATCAATAAACTCTAATTTTACTACTTGGCCTAGTATATCTTCTAGGTTAAAAATCGAAAAATAATATTAGGCGTCTTCAAGTTCTGTTATCGTTCTTTCTGCTAATTTTCTAATTTATTTAATGGGTCAATATAAAGAGTAAAGACCGATATTACTTTTAACCTCAGAACAAGTTTGTAAAAAAGGTGTTGATGTTGGTGAACAAGTCCCCGTTAATGATAAATTTTTACTATCTCACCTGCTGGAAGTATCAATAAACAAAAGGTTAGCCATTTATGTTATTTTAACTAAAAATTTTTTATTATATTAAAAATGATGACACATTATTTGGGAATAACAGGCTTACTATGACAGTTTAAAAGACATTTTTTCTTGTCTCACATCAATAAAAAAGATTTATTATGAATGCCCCCAACAGGAATACAATTCTTGTGGGGTAATGTGCTCACCTCAGGACCCGATGTTTGTGGGGTAATGTGCTCACCTCAGGACCCAAAGTTTGTGGGGTAATGTGCTCACCTCAGGACCCAAAGTCTGTGGGGTAATGTGCTCACCTCAGGACCTGATCTTTGTGGGGTAATGTGCTCAAATCAGGACCCGATGTTTGTGGGGTAATGTGCTCAACCCTCGGGACCTGGATGTTTGTGGGGTAATGTGCTCACTTCAGGACCGATCTTTGTGGGGTAATGTGCTCACCTCAGGACCTGATGTTTGTGGGTAATGTGCTCACTTCAGGACCGATCTTTGGGGGGGTAATGTGCTCACCTCAGGGCCCGATCTTTGTGGGGTAATGTGCTCACCTCAGGACCCAATGTTTGTGGGGTAATGTGCTCCTCAGGACCGATTTTGTGGGGTAATGTGCTCACCCCAGGACCGATTTTGTGGGGTAATGGCTCACCTCAGGACCCGATGTTTGTGGGGTAATGTGCTCACCTCGGACCGATGTTTGTGGGGTAATGTGCTCACCTCGGGACCCCATGTTTGTGGGGTAATGTGCTCACCTCGGGGCCGATGTTTGTGGGGTAATGTGCTCACCTCGGGACCCGATGTTTGTGGGGTAGTGTTGCTCACCCGGACCCGATGTTTGTGGGGTAATGTGCTCACCTCGGGACCCGATGTTTGTGGGGTAAATGTGCTCACCTCGGGACCCGATGTTTGTGGGGTTAGTGTGCTCACCTCGGGACCCGTGTTTGTGGGTGTGTCACCCCAGGACCCGATGTTTGTGGGGTAATGTGCTCACCCCGGGACCCGGGGTGTTTGTTGGGGCCAATCAAACCAAGGTAGACAAGATTTTTCCTGAGCAATAAAAATCCATAGCACAGTTTTCCTTTGGAGGGGGAAATAAAGCCATCAAACACTTGTAAATGTGGGATGTAATAGAACCCTGGAAGTTATGAGAAAAATATTTTTTCCCGGAAAAAATTTGGGAGGCCCTT
>JBCFYV010001198.1:0-57429 GCA_039000515.1 Timema cristinae | reverse complement strand
TTTTTCTCTTTGCGGTAGTTGGATCTAAAGTATTTTTTTTTCCTAAATTTTCCCTTGGTAGCTCGGCTTAATTTTCTGATAGCACTCTAAAAATTTTTAACAGTCCCCAAATTTTGCGTTGTGTTTTTTCTTTAAAATTTCAGGCGACGAATGTCCCACAGTTCCGGGAGTTTTTCATATAATTCTAAAAATTTTTGTAAAAACCACGGTGATGGTCTTGGCACATTTAATTAATAACTTTGTTTCTTCAACTACCTGTCATCTTTCGTTGCAGAAAGTAACGCCTTCAAAAAACCCCCCTCCTCTTTCTGCTTTTATAATACTGTCCCCCCCTGGGGAGGGGGTTTAGAATAGCCCCGCAAAACCCTGTTGTGAAAGAAGCGAAAAAAGGGGGGAGGTTTCTGTGCAGGACTTTACATGTGGGGGAAAAACTAACATTATCGTTCCTTTAAAATATTTTCTTTTTCCTTCATTTTCCCCCCTTTTTTTTATTTTTCCCCCTTGTTTATTACCCTTACCTTTTTCCCCTTTTCCCCCCACGTTCGTCCTGCACAGGGGGCTTTGGGCCCTTTCCGTTGACGACCTTGGAACTAACCGGCTCTTCTTGTTTATTATTGGATCCCAGCCTTGAGCCCCGAATGAAAGTGCGTGGTTGTAATATCTTGGTAGAAGGGCCTTAGGGATGACAACCGGGTACCCTACCTTGAAAAAAGACCGGTTGCGTTCATGAGGGTCTTGGACGTAAAATTAGCACTTTCCTGCATACACTTGCTGCGGTGACCTCTCTTCCGGCGATGCTCCATATGAAGGTTGTCATGTCTTAGGTCGTATGGAGCCTCTCGTCGGAAGAGTTAACAGGGCCCTATGTGGTAGAAACCAAATGGGATCAACCTGGGTCTACGATCCGAGTACTTTTGCAGGTTGTCCTCCCACTCATGATTGAGTCTCTTGTCAACGCTGACACCTTACTGTCCGCTGTGGCACCGTACTGCCAAGTTCTGCTGGCATCTTACTGCCGGCCCCTCACAGGGCCGTATTAATGATAAGAGGCGGAAAACGGGTAAGGCCGTCAGCCCTGTTTTTGATGAAAAGCCAGGAAGTGGGTGAGGCCCAGCCGCTTCCTGGTGATGTCTCGAGTAGAAGAAAGGTCTAGTCTGGAACGTGTCAGCCCATTTATCCTCGAAAAGAGTGATAATGGAGCAGCAAAAATCTGACGTTTTAATAGGAAACTGAGCGATGGCACCATTATGATTCGACTATGACCGACACTCAATCCTCAAATATTATGGCGATCTCCGAAATACCGTTGAGTAATACGGTAAATATACAGGTGAAGGTGGAGCCCCACAGGGTTCCTCAATGTTTGCAAGGGAGGTGGTCACTGTTATGACCTCGACTGCGTAATCTTGAGGAGATCTGTGAGGAACTTTCCCCCAGGAATGTCACTGAAGTGTAACGTATTGTCAAAAAAAGAATGGACAAGAAAAGAAGACGGATACGTATATCCTCACATTTGCGACTCCTACCCTTCCGAAGGAGGTCCGGCAGGCTTACACGTGCTCAGGGTCCGGCGTAGTCCCTAACCCCTCGGGGGCGCTGTTTTTCAGTGCAGGAAATTTGGCATACGAAGCTGCGAATGCCGTGGTAACCCAACTGGCGGATTGTGGACAGGAGGGCTCACGAAACACATGCGAGTCTCTAAATTATTGCGTCAACTGCAAGGGTCCGCATTCCGCCTGGTCTCGGGCCTGTCCAAAATGGAAGGTAGGAAGAAGTCCTGGAGTAAATCTGAAAAGAAGATCTCATATGCCCAGGCACGCAAGGATACGTATCTAGTCAAGCTCCGGTATTTCAAACTTTTTATTTAGCGGTTGTCAGTCAAAATATAAACTGTCCCAACTGCCATGCGCAGTAAATCTTGTAAGGAGCCAACGCGACCAGTGCCATTGGTCTCTTCTCGAGACATTTATGTTGATTCCGCGCCACTTCTGTGGCGCTAAATTTTTTTAAAGGAGGCCAAACCGCCACAACGGTCGTCTTCCTACCTATTACCACCGAGGAGACCTCCTCGAGGAACTACCCCGAGCCACCTCGGGGAAATCCCCGAGCCCACCTTGGGGAACACCCCCGGACCGCTCGGGGGAACACCCCCGAGCCCGCCTCGGAAATCCCCCGAGCCCGCCTCGGGAAATCCCCCGGGCCGCCTCGGGGGTACTAAAACAAGGGCGGCCGTTGTTGAGCCTCTCGCACCCGCCCCTGGGCTTCTGGAGGTGGGGGCGAGTTGCGGAACAGGTGAAGCCGCTAAGGCGAGTCCCACTGGTGCCTTGAAGAACGACCAGCGAGAGACCGCCGAAATTTTTTTTTTATTAAAAAAGCGTCGAAGCCTTAAAGCTTCGAACAAGAATCGGCTACCCAGTCTCTCCAAAATAAGCCGAAGCCTCTCCTGAGCGAGAGGTACAGGAGAGACTGGGAAAGGCAAGAGGGCCTAAAAAGGGCCTCAACAAATTTTTATTCTTAAGGATAGTGAAATGGATTGCGAGGATAACTAAATTTCATACTAATAATTATGTCGCTACTACAATGGAATTGTAGGGGTTTCTATGCTCGTGTAGAGGAATTAAACTACTAATTTCTTCCTGCATCCTCTATCTTGTGTTTGCAGGAGACCCACTTCCGCTCAACTGACAACCCGATGCTTCGTGGGTACGATGTGTATCGTACCGACAAGCCTTTCTTTGTGGGCTAGTGGGGGTGTGGCTATATTCGCACGAAGTACTATATTCATAAGAATATTAATATTGTTTCTGATCTCCAAGTGATCGCTGTCAGAGTCTCCCTTCCTATGGAGGTAACTGTATGCTGCATCTACCTCCCCCCAGGTGAACGTGTTTCCAAGAGGACACTAGAGGCCCTTCTTTAATACAACTTCCCGCCCCCTATATCATCTTGGGGGGGCTTTAACGCGCATAACTGGTGTGGGGGTCTAATTTTACAGACGCCCGCGGGAGGATGGTAGAGGATATTCTTGTTTTGGGTAAACCTGGTGTTAATGAACACGGGACCCAGACACACTTCCCACCTTTAATGGGTGTTTCCTCTGCCATCGACCTGCTCTATGGTAGCCCCGGGATTGTGCTCACTACCTTTGGGAGGTTCACTCGGACCTATGTGGCAGCGATCACTTTCCATTTCTGCTTTCAAAAATCCAAGATCCTCCCCGTACAGCACGGTTACCCAATGGGTTCTTAAAACGTGCTAACTGGGATAAAATTTCCCCGAGCTCGCGTATTCGACATACCCCATTCCCCAACGTCGATGTTAAGGCTGGGCAATTCACTTCGACGGTCATAGCGGCACCGAGGGCATCCATCCCTAAATCCTCGCCAAACCGCGCCACCGTCCTGTTCCCTGGTGGAACGAGGAGTGCCGGCTTGCTATTTCTAACCGTCGAAGAGCCCTGCGTATTTTTTAATCGCACCTACTTCGGAGAATTGGAGTCATTCCGGATTTACGGCTAGAGCTCGCCGTTTATTCGAGAAAGCAGAAGAGAGTCTTGGAGACAGTTTATTTCTACCTTCTATTTCCACTCCACAACCAAGGTTTGGGATCACATTCGTAAAGTACGTAGTAGCAAAAATACCATTTTAATATACCCGCAACTAATGTCTAACGGTTCACTTGTCTCCTCCCTATGGAGGTCGCCAATGTATTGGGCTCGATGTTCGCCGCTATTTCTAGCACTGCGAGCTACTCTACGAGTTCGTGGTGCATAAGCGCAGCATCGAGCGCCTTACTATTGATTTTGGCCAAAGTCGGGGGGAGGATTATAACTCCCCTTTACTAAAGAGGAACTTACCTATGCCCTGTCCAGGCGGGCAATACAATTTCTGGCCGGATGATATCCATTACGAAATGTTGCGCCAACTGTCCCTGCTGGACGGGCGTTCCTCCTAGACCTTACAATTGTGTTGGGAATCTCGTCAATTCCAACACTGTGGAGGCAAGCAACCGTTATCCCAATATATAAAAGTGGCAAGGATAAATTAGAGCCAACTAGTTATAGACCGATAGCCTTAACTAGTTGTGTATGCAAAATATTAGAGAAAATGATCAATAAAAGATTTATATGGTATTTTAGAATCCCGCAATCTACATCCAATATGCAATGTGGCTTTCGCCGTAACCGATCCACGGTGGATTCACCTTGTTCGCTTGAGACAGCAGCTCGTGACGCTTTCCTCCATAAACAGACCCTCTTAGCTGTTTCTTTCGATCTGGAGAAAGCGTACGACACCACCTGGCGGTACGGCTTTTTGAAAAACACTTTTTAATTGGGGGTTTCGAGGAAACTTTCTTCTTTTATATCTAATTTTATGTCGGATAGACACTTTCGGGTAAGCTTAAATAACACCTTATCCGATGATTTTATTCAAGAAAATGGGGTGCCTCAGGGTAGTATTGAGCTGTACGTTGTTCGCTATCGCGATAATTAGTATGTGGACAACGTGCGCTCACCTGTTCGTTCATGCCTCTTTGTGGATGACTACGCAATTTATTGCAGTTTCATCAGTCTCCACAGGGCTGAACGACAGATACAACTGAGTGTTAACAATCTTTGGTCGTGGGCATCGCGTAATGGATTTCGCTTCTCTGCAGCCAAAACGACGGTCGTCCACTTCCATAGATTACGCGGAATACAGCCAGCCCCCAATATTTTAATGAACCACGCGTTCTTCCAGTCTCAGAAACGTAAAGTTTCTGGGACTTTTATTTGATTTTAAATTAACTTGGATCCCCCACATCAAAGACTTGAAAGCGAGGTCTATAAAAGCACTAAACCTGCTCAAAGTGGTTAGCGGTCGGTCCTGGGGTGCGGATAGGGAAACCTTGATGCGCCTTTATAGAGCCTTGGTGAGATCAAAACTTGATTACGGCAGTTTTGTTTATGGTTCCGCTAGACCCTCGGCGTTAAAGATGCTCGATAGCGTCCACCATGCTGGCATTCGACTGGCTACTGGTGCTTTTCGTACCAGTCCAGTCGTCAGCATCTGTGCCGACGCCGGTGAGCCCCCTCTTTCTTACCGGCGGTCTTACCTCCTGGCATCTTACATGTCCAAACTGCACTGCATGCCAGAGCATGTTGCCTACCGCCTGTTTTTCATCCCCTAACCGTGTCTTGTATGAAACCAAATGGCGTAGTACAAGGCCGGTTGGGATCCGGATGCTATCGGTTTTCGACACGTGTGGGATAGTGCTGCCAAAGGCTATCCCATATCACCAGGTCGAGTTTCTCCTGGAAAATACGCCCTCTGAAATGCCATTTTGATCTTGCCAAGTTCCCTAAAGCGACCACCCCAAACTTTGTATATGAGAGGACCTTTAATGAGCTCCTCTCCACTCGCTTTCACGGATTTGAGCGAATCTACACTGATGGCTCTAAATCTGGAGCCTCCGTGGGATGTGCTTTTGTTGTGGAAGGATCCAATTTTAAATTTGGTTTACCTAAAGAAACCAGTGTTATTACGGCTGAATCGTATGCCATTTTTAAATCTTTGTGTTTTATATATCGAAATAGTCACCGTTCTGTTTCTTCTGCACGGATTCCATGAGTGCTCTGTTGGCATTGTCCAGACTTTATTCCTGGAATCCCCTCGTGCAGATGATACATGAACAAATTTTAAAAATATATTCATTAAGCACCCGGCTCGCCTTTTGCTGGATTCCTGGTCACGCTGGTCTTCCAGGGAATGAACTGGCGGACCAGGCAGCCAAGGAGGCAGCGAGCTTGCTTTCGGAGGCGAGTCTGGGTGTCATGTTTTTAGATCTTAAGGGTTAGGTTCGGCGTGGAGTGTTACGCACCTGGCACGAGCAGTGGGTCTCGACCCCTGCTCAGAACAAGCTGCGGTCCATCAGGGACGGTTGTGTCGCGATGGCCCTCTTCTATACGAAAGTCTAGGAGAGAGGAGGTCATCGTGACGAGACTCCGCGTCGGGCATACATTTCTAAACCACGGATTTTTACTCAGAGGGGATCCACCTCCAGTGTGTGAATTTTGCGATGCTCCCTTAGTGTGCACCACATTTTGGTGGAGTGTCGCAGATATGCCCTATTCGCCTGGCCCTTGATTTAAAGGTGACCTTCGTTTTTTATTACACGACAGCGCTGAAGGAGTTATTTGTTTACTCCATTTTATACGCCAGGCGAATCTTTTTAGTGCCATTTGAGTCACTTTTATAAAGTGGCTCATCTGGATTTTATCTCATATTGAGACCTTTTTAACATTTTAGTATACTTTAATGTGTTTGTCTTGTCGTTTTATCCATTTTAACAAACTTTAATAAAATAATTATTTTAACATGTTAGTTTTGTCTTTTTAACTAATATATTGTTTTGTTTTTTATTAGAGTGATACACCTGTGGTTTTTTTTTAGCAGGTGTTTCACTCACTTGTACTTTGAGCCCATTTGAGCACTCCTATGGAGTGTCTCAGGTGGTGAATGAATATATCTCTCCCTATCGGGATTTTATTATGTTTTAAATATATTTCAAGGCCCTAATATCCTCGATGTGTCGATGGGCCTCTAAACCACAATAATAATAATAATAATAATAATAATAACTAATACTGATGGAAAAACTGACACTAATACTGATGCAAGCTCTCGCGCGTGGTATTACTGTCAATATCCCCCACCACTCAGCGATACTGATGGTTTTACTTCAAGAAATCTAGATATTCATCCCCCCTGCGGGACGGGGTTTAGAATAGTCCCGCAGTAACCCTGCTTGTCGTAAGAAGCGACTAAAAGGGGAGGCTTCTGTGCAGGACGTACCTCGTGTGGGACAAAACCTATCCTATATCTTTCCTTTCACATCATTTTCTTCTTCCTTCACTTTCCACCTTTTTTTCACTCTTCCCCCTTCGCTTTATCTATCCTTACCTTTTTCTTCCTTTCCCCCAACGTTCATCCTGCACAGAGGCCTTTGGCCTTTCCGTTGACGACCTTGGCAACTAACCCGGCTATTCTCTGTTTATTATTGGATACCACTGCCTTGAGCTCCCGAATGAAAGTGCGCCGGTTGTAATATCTTGGTAGAAGGGCCTTAGGGATGACAATAACCGGGTACCCTACCTCGAGAAAAGACCGGTTGCGTTCACGAAGGCCCGGACGTAAAATTGGCACTTTCCTGCACCCACTTGCTGCGATGACCTCTCTCCTGGCGCAGCCCCACGCGAAGGTTGTCATGTCTAGCGTCGTGTGGGGTTTCCCGCCAGGAGGGTTAACAGGGCCTCATGTGGTAGAACCAACTTGGATCACCCTGGTCTACGATCCGAGTATTGTGCAGGTTGTCCCCAAAAAAGGCATGGCCACCTCCATTGTCACCGCTGACACCTCACTGTCCGCTAGCAACGTACTGCCACACCCCGCTGGCAACTCACTGCCCGGCCCCTCACAGGGCCGTATTAATGATAAGAGCCGGAAACGGGTAAGGCCGTCCAGCTCTTTAACAGAAAAAGTCCAGGAAGTTGTGAGGCCCCAGCCCCGCTTCCTGGTAATGTCTCGAGTAGAGGAAAACGAAAGTCTTAAGCGAGTAAGCCCATTTATCCTCGAAAGAGTGATAAATGGTGCAGCACAGTCTGACGTATCAATAAGAAAACTGCGTGATGGCACTATAATGATACAAACAATAACAGATATTCAGTCCTCAAAAGTAATGGCAATCTCTAAAATACCGTTGAGCAATACGTCTCATATACCGGTGAAGGTGGAGCCTCACGGGTTCCTCAATGTTTGCCAGGGAGTGGTCACTTGCTATGACCTCGACTGCGTGAGCATTGAGGATATCTGTGAGGAACTTTCCCCCCAGCACGTCACCGAAGTATACCGCATTGTAACTAAAAAGAACGGACAAGAGAAAAAAACCGACACGTATATCCTTACTTTTGCAACACCTACCCTTCCAAAGGAGGTCCGAGCAGGTTTCCACGTGCTCAGGGTCCGTCCGTGTGTCCCTAACCCCCGGCGCTGCTTTCAGTGCCGGGAATTTGGGCATACGAAGCTGCGATGCCGTGGCAAGCCAACCTGTGCGGATTGCGGACAGGAGGCTCACGAAACACCATGTGAGTCTCCTAAGCACTGCGTCAACTGCAAGGGTCCGCATTCTGCCTGGTCTCGGGCCTGTCCGAAATGGAAGGTAGAGAAAAAAGTCCTGGAGATACAATCCGAAAAGAAGATCTCATATGCCCAGGCACGAAAGGAATACACATCTAGTCAGGCTCCGGTATTTCAAACCTCCTACAGCCAAATTGTCAGTCAGAATATCAACTGTCCCAACTGTCATTGCACAGTTAATCTCGCAAAGCCATCTACACGACCTGTGCCATTAGTCTCTACTCGAGACAATCTCAATAATAACGCGCCAACTAAGGTGGCGCCTAAATTGCTAGAAGAGGCGAAACCTCAACATAGGTCGTCTCCCCCACCCGTACCGCCGAGGAGCCCTCCTCGGGGAACACACCCGACTGCACCTCGGGGACCTCATCCGAACCTAACTCGGGGACCCACCCCGAACCAGCCGGGTGAAACAAAAGAACTTGCGGCCGTTGTTGGTTCGTCCGCTCTGGTCTCTGGGTCACCGGAGGTTGGAGTGGGTGGCGGAACGGGTGAGGCCGCAAAGGCGAATCCTGCTGGTGCCTGGAGAAAGGTCCAGAGAGGTGTCGCCGACACAAATAGCAAGAAAAAAGTGCCAAAGGCTGTAACAAAGCCTTCGCGCTTAGAATCAACCCCCAAGTCTCTTCCGGAGAAACAAAAGCCTCTCTTGAAACGAGAGGTCCAGGAGAGACTTGGCAAGGCCAGAGGAACTAAAAAGGTCCTTAACCAATTTTTATTACTAAGAGATAGTGACATGGATTGCGTGGATGAATAAATTTATATTTGTACCTAATGTCGCTACTACAATGGAATTGTAGGGGTTTTTATGCTCGTGTAGAGGAAATTAAACTAATAATTTCTTCCCTGCATCCTTCCATATTGTGTTTGCAGGAGACCCACTTCCGCCCAACTGACAGCCCGATGCTTCGTGGGTACGATGTATATCGTACCGACAAGCCATTCTTCGATCGGGCTAGCGGAGGTGTGGCTATACTTGCACGTAGCAATATATATAATAAGTCTATAAATATTGTATCTGATCTCCAAGTGATTGCTGTGAGAGTCTCCCTTCCTATAGAAGTAACTGTATGCTGCATCTACCTCCCACCAGGTGAACGTGTTTCAAAGAGGAGCCTAGAGGCCCTCTTTAAACAACTTCCCGCCCCCTATATTATCTTGGGGGACTTTAACGCACACAACCTGGTGTGGGGTCTAATTATACAGACGCCCGCGGGAGGATGGTAGAGGATATTCTTGTCTCGGGAAACCTGGTATTAATGAACACCGGGACCCAGACACACTTTTCCACCTTTAATGGTGTATCCTCTGCCATCGACCTAACTCTATGTAGCCCCGGGATCGCTGCCCACTTCCTTTGGGAGGTCCACTCGGATCTATGTGGCAGCGATCACTTTCCCATTCTGCTTTCGCTAATTGAAGACCCTCCCGGTATAGCACGTGCACCACAATGGGTGCTTAAACGTGCTGACTGGGATAAATTTCGCGAGCTCGCCGTATTTGTACAACCCCTTTCTCCGGACGTCGATGTTAATATTGCCCATTTTACTTCGACGGTCATCATGGCGGCGAGGGAATCTATCCCTAAATCCTCGCCAAACCCGCGCCACCATCCTGTTCCCTGGTGGAACGAGGAGTGTAGATTGGCTATTTCTGACCGTCGAAGAGCATTACGTCTCTTCCATCGGCGTCCTACCTTGGATAATCTAGAATCATTCCTGATTATGCGTGCTCGAGCTCGCCGTATCATTCGTGAAAGCAGAAGAGAGTCTTGGAGACAGTTTATATCTACCCTTACAATTTCCACTCCCACAACTAAGGTTTGGGACAATATTCGTAAATTACGTAGTAGCAAAAATACCATCAATAACATACCTGCCCTCATGTCAAATGGTACGCTTGTCTCCTCCCCTGTGGAGGTCGCCAATGTATTGGGCTCTATGTTCACCGCCATATCTAGCACTGCAAGCTACTCAAATGAGTTTGCAGCGCATAAGCGGAACATAGAGCGCCATTCTATTGACTTTGGTCAGAGTCAGGGGGAGGATTACAACTCCCCCTTTACTTTAGATGAACTGACCTATGCCATGTCCCAGGCGGGTAGCACAGCTCCTGGCCCCGACGACATTAATTATGAAATGTTGCGCCAGTTACCCCCTGCTGGACGAGCATGTCTGTTGGACCTCTACAATAGTGTTTGGGAATCTCGTCAGTTCCCAACACTGTGGAGGCAAGCAACAATTATCCCTCTATATAAAAGTGGCAAGGAAAAATTAGAACCAACTAGTTATAGACCGATAGCCTTAACTAGTTGTGTATGCAAAATATTGGAAAAAATGATAAATAAACGATTAATATGGTATTTAGAATCCCGCAATCTACTATCAAATATTCAATGTGGTTTTCGCCGCAACCGATCTACGGTGGATCATCTCGTCCGTCTCGAGACGGCAGTTCGTGACGCCTTTCTCCATAAACAGCATCTTTTGGCAGTTTTCTTTGACTTGGAGAAAGCGTACGATACCACATGGCGGTACGGCATTTTAAAAACCCTTTTTAACTGGGGGTTCCGTGGGAACCTCCCTGTTTTTATAGCTAATTTTATGTCAGATAGACACTTCCGGGTAAGGTTAAACAACACCTTATCCGATGATTTTATTCAAGAAAATGGGGTGCCCCAGGGCAGTATTTTAAGCTGTGCGTTGTTCGCCATTGCAATAAATGGCATTGTGGACAACGTACACCTTCCTGTCCGTTCATGCCTCTTTGTGGATGACTACGCAATTTATTGTAGTTCATCGAGTCTCCACAGGGCTGAACGGCAGATACAACTCTCTGTCAACAATCTATGGTCGTGGGCATCGCGTAATGGCTTTCGCTTCTCTTCAGCCAAGACGACGGTCGTCCACTTCCATAGATTACGTGGAATACAACAAGCCCCCAGTATTTTAATGAATCACGTTGTTTTACCTGTCTCGGAGACCGTAAAGTTTCTGGGACTTTTATTTGATTTTAAATTAACCTGGATTCCCCACATCAAAGACCTGAAAGCGAGGTGCATAAAAGCACTCAACCTGCTTAAAGTGGTTAGCGGTCGGTCCTGGGGGGCTGATAGGGAAACCTTGATGCGCCTGTATAGGGCCTTGGTAAGATCGAAACTAGATTACGGCAGTTTAGTGTATGCATCAGCGAGACCTTCGGCGTTGAAGATGCTGGATAGTGTCCACCATGCTGGCATACGACTGGCTACTGGTGCATTTCGTACCAGTCCAATCGTCAGCATCTGCGCCGACGCCGGTGAGCCCCCTCTACCGGCGGTCCTATCTTCTGGCATCTTACGTTTCAAAACTTCACTGCATGCCGGAGCATGTTGCCTACCGACCTGTGTTTCATCCCCCTAACCGTGTCTTGTATGAAACCAAATGGCGTAGTACAAGGCCGGTTGGGATCAGGATGCTATCGGTATTCGACACGTGTGGGATAGTCCTGCCAAAGGCTATCCCCACATACCCAGGTCGAGTTTCTCCCTGGAAGATTCGCCTACCTCAATGCCATTATGATCTTGCCAAGTTCCCTAAAGCGACCACCCCGCCGATTATATATGAGAGGACATTTAATGAGCTCCTCTCCACTCGCTTTCAGGGCTTTGAGCGCATCTATACGGATGGCTCCAAGTGTGGGGCTTCCGTGGGATGCGCATTTGTTGTGGAGGGAAACAATTTTAAATTTGGTTTACCTGGTGAATCCAGTGTTTTTATGGCTGAATTATACGCCATTTTTAAATCTCTGTGTTTTGTGTATCGTAAGTGTCACCGTTCTGTTCTCATCTGCACGGATTCCATGAGTGCTCTGTTGGCATTGTCCACCCTCTACTCTTGGAATCCCCTGGTGCAGATGATACATGAGCAAATTTTAAAAATTGATTCATTAAGCACCCGGCTCGCCTTTTGCTGGATTCCTGGTCACGCCGGTCTCTCAGGAAATGAACTGTCTGACCAGGCGGCCAAGGAGGCGGCACGCCTGCCTCCGGAGGCGAGTATGGGTGTGATGTTTTTAGATCTAAAGGGTTATGTTCGGCGTGGGGTCTTACGCACCTGGCACGAGCAGTGGGTTTCGACCCCTGCTCAGAACAAGCTGCGGTCCATCAGGGACGGTGTGTCGCGGTGGCCCTCTTCTATACGAAAGTCCAGAAGAGAGGAGGTCATCGTGACAAGGCTCCGCGTCGGACACACAGCGTTGACCCATGGATTTTTATTGAGAGGGGACCCACCTCCAGTGTGTGAGATTTGCGATGCTCCCCTTAGTGTGTACCACATTTTGGTGGAGTGTCGCAAGTATGCCCCTATCCGCCTGGCACTTAATTTTAAAGGTGACCTTCGGTTTTTACTACGCGATAGCGCGGATGGAGTTATATGTTTACTTCGTTTTATACGCCAGGCGGATCTTTTTAATGCTATTTGAGTCACTTTTATAAAGTGACTCATCTGGACTTTCTCATATTGAGTTTTTTTTTTAACATTTTAGTATATTTAAATATGTTTGTTTTGTCTTTTTAACGTATTATTTTAACACGTTTTATGATTTTAATGTGTTAAATTTTAATATGTTTGTTTTGTAATTTTAACGTAGTGTATACACCTGTGGTTTTATTTTAGCAGGTGTATCACTTCTTTTATTCTAATAGCCCATTTGAGCGCTCCTATGGAGTGTCTCAAATGGGCATTTTCTCATATTGAGAATAATTGTTTTTAAATTAATTTAAAAATTTTATTATTGTATATTGTTTTATATTTTATCTCTACACCTGTTTATTCTAACAGGTGGACTATGTGATGTCTCTTCCCATTGGGGATTCTACTGTGTTTAATTTATTTTTAAAGGCCCTAATGACCTTACTGTGTCGACGGGCCTCAAAACAATAATAATAATAATAATAATAATAATAGATATTCATCAGTACTTCTCATCATTCCATCAGTATTCACCCTACACGGTCAGTAATACTGTCACTATTTCTTAATACTGACAGTATTACTGATCGTGTAGAGTGCCCTATACTCCCTGTAACTGTATCTTACTGCTAGTAGTTAGTTGGTCTTTATACTGGTCGGTTGTTTTCTGGCATGCATTAGATTAAATACAGTGTTTACACAATATTTCAATGCGTGTGTGATTTCGTTTCATGGCCTATTAATCCTAATAGGTTATGGGCCCAGAAAGTATCAGTGTTTATTAATATTTGTAATTGCATGATTCGTGAAAAACGGTGTAACGGTGACCAAAGTTTTTAATCAAGTTCAACATGGCGGTGGTATCTGTATCCTATACGCATCCAGGATTAAAGCCTTTTGATGGTAGTGGTTTTGAAAACTGGTTATATCGTCTGGAGAGACTTTTGGAAAGGAATGCCGTGCTAGAAAAGCTAACTGTTGATCCACCGGATGTATTGGCGGATTCAAAAGTTAAAGATAACTTTTTGATGAAAGACGCTAAGGCCAAGGATTTGATTGTGCAATGCGTGGCTGATAATGTTTTGGAACAAATAAAAAAAGCAAGTACTGCTAAAGTAATGATTACGTCTTTGAAGTCTACTTATGTTAAAATGGGCATAATGAATCGTATTGAACTTCAGAAAAAAATTAAGAAACATGTCTTTTGAAGGTAAATCAAGCTTGAATGAATTTATCATCGAATTTGATAAAACCGTAGCTGAATTGAGGAATTCTGCACTGGGATTCTGGATCTTTTAAAGATGATCGTCTTTCGAAGCTATTGGAAGACAATCATCTCCTGTCATAACGAATCTCGTATTCCGGTTCTAAACTTGAGAGACGATTATCTTCACAGAATCGATCCTTATAGCTATCTTTAGGAAACGTGATTAAAGAGGGGCCTGTGAAGCGAGGCTACGTCCACAACCAATCACAACACTAGGATTTAATAGGAAGTTTAGCGGGAAATGCAAGACTTTTTAGACAAACTTTGTTGTGATCAACACTGAAAAAAGGAGAGATGGCGTCTACAAGGTAATTTAATTAAATAAATAATTTTGATAATAACTTTCTTGGTTTATAAAAACCTATATTATATCCAAGCGCATTCTCTATTATAGATAAAATAAAAGCAGACTAATATTCATATAAAACAGTTGTTTTTAAATGTACTCAAACTTATAACAATAAATAGTTTTAGAATGTGTTCTGAAAAATATTATAGCACTTTAAAACTTTGCTAACAGAGAAGTGCTGTGCGTTATAATGTGTACATACATGTTTATTTGTATAGCAAAGTGGTTCGTGGGCCAAAGGCCTCTGCCGGACAGATTTCTGCTTTAATAGACCATATGATGGAGTATCGGGATTTAGCTGCCGGGCGCTTATGTGGAATGAGGGGCAGGGAGCTTTTGGCCACATGGTGGCTTGAATTGTGCACATTGATTAACCAACTTGGGCCACATAAGAGTGTAGTACAATGGCAGAAGGTGAGAAATCTCTAGGAAGCAATTATTTTAATGACAATACTAATTTAATCCAGGGGTGGATCTAGGGACTGTTATTATTATTATTATTATTATTATTATTATTATTAGCACCGCGTCTTACTACCCGTTCGGTTTATACACACTTACGCTAATGTGTAATGGTAGGCTGATTGTGAGATGAAATGAAGGACCTACAGTTTAACGTGGAATCCGAACCACGGTGGAGGCCTGGCATTCCCCACATTCACAAGATGTCTTGTCAGAGGTGAAGGAAGGGTTTGGTAATCAGATAAATCTGTGCCGGGACCGGGGATTGAACCCCGGCCGCCAGCACAGAAGTTTGACACCTTACCCCTAGACCGCCAGGTCACCTCTAGGGACTGTTGTTGAAGGTATCGGTTTTAATAAGGCTCTCCCAAATGTAGAAGTATTAAGTTGTTGAAAAATTGGTAAAAACTACTAGCCCAAAGAAATTGTCAATTAAAATTACTTAAAGATCAAAATAAGGAGGTATTATTAATAATAGGCCTACTTTAATGAATGATAATGTTGAAAATAGCAGTAAGATTTTCCTTACTTAAAACAAAGCTGATTTGTTATTGTCATTAAAATAATGACTTTGCTATTTACATGATAAAAGTAGTATGGTTGATAAAGTTATAAATATGACACTGAAAGAAAGAAATTTTGTATATATATAGTATTCCATTAATATTTGAACTGATGTATAATTTATCTTCAGGTCTGGACCGAGCTCAAATATAAAGCCAGAAGTCGGGCAACATTGTTGAGGGCGGGCCGTTTAGCAACTGGGAATAAACCCAACAACGAGCCTGGCTTCAATGACAACGAAAAGAAGGTCATAATGATTATGGGCATAGAGACGGCTGAGGGCTACTGCGTTGCGGACAGCCTCCCAGAGGGTCAGGTGAGAACAATTATGAACTATTAAGAGATGCATTAAAAATTACTTTGGTTTGTTGTATTGTATGCAATTTCTGCAGTGTGTTCACAATATTTTTAATTAATTAATCATGCTTCTAGATGGGTTATAAAAGAATTACAAATGAAAGTGATTGTTTCTTTTGTAGGAAGACTTGGAGAGGGCTATTGAAGGAACTGCTGTTCCTTCAGTTGAAGATGACCCTCCCCTAGTGTTTCTTGAGGAGTTGCTGGAGATACCCACAGAGTTGGTGCTGGTGGTGGAGCAGGACCCAGATGACCCAGTTTACGGTCAGGTTGAGACATGTGAGTTTTTTTACGATACATGTAAAATAACTGGTTTAATTAATAAACCAAAAGTTCATTTAAACCCCATTGTAAAGTACTGCACTATAGGTGGGTTAGTGGCAGTCAAGTCATGATAATGAGTCTCCATCCAACCCTATTCAAGTGTTCAAATGTTAATACAGCTGGCCCCCTCTTGTATGGTTGGTTAAGTTCAGGAGTCCCACTGTAAGGTGGAACATCCTTTTTTTTAACTTGCAAATGCATATAAAATCCTAGTAAAATGTTTACACTACAATATTTCGAGCATGCAAGAGCTAGGCCTAAAAAAAGATACAAAAGTAAAATAAAATCTAATTCATTAAAAAAAAGTTTTAATGCTTGGAAAGTTGTGAAAATAGAGACACACGATGGTTTAATAGGTAACATTGGGGTCCAAGATAAAATTAACCATATTAAAACAATATAGAATGTTCAACATATATTTTATTTATACAACACTAAGTTTCATTACATAAAACAATTATATAAACTCTATTTCATTAGATTTTATTGACTCCAGTTATTCATTTTATTTGTTACAGTACCAGTAGTGAAGAATTTGTCAGCCCTATCAGCTTCACCTTCTTTAAAACGCAGACGTTCTGAAAAAGGGACCCCACAAAGAGGTAAAAACCTTACCAATCAAAGCTAAACAATCATTTATGTTACCATCAGACAGAAGTAAATCTTAACGATCAAATCAAGGTTTTACACCACCAGTTCTCGAACTGCAGTCTTAGGCCTATATTGTAAATATTCAGTATTATATAGGTGCTTTGCACAGGAATTAACTTAAGGATAAAGGCAACACAAAAGTGTATGTAAACATTTTATAAAACCAACAAAACAATAGCTAAAAATTGCTTCTTTATTATTAAAATTGATAACTTTGGTTGAATGTTTGAAACTGAATCGCATATCTTAGACTTAAAACTCAAAATTTTGAGCATTTGACAAAAAATATTTTCCTGCATTTATGTGTACTCGTATTTATTTGATGCAGCTCCCAAAATACAGCGACTACGGTCCACAATCCAGGAGTCTCGTGAACAGTTTGCTGAGCTCCAAGCCGGGCAAACAGAGGTCCTAAGGGTATGTGTCTATAAGCATAAGGCGAACAAAAAGATATAGTTTATTATAATGTTTTGTTATGGTAAAGGATAGTTTTATGCAACAGTGTTTTTGTAAACATTTTGGCTATTATAATCCCTGTTCAAAGTGTACCTTAAAACTTATTCCAGATTATGGCAGAAAACATATCCGAGCAGACTTCTGCAATAAAGGGGCTGTGGTGATGAATTCTATTAAGGAACTTGTTGAAAAACTTTGTTCAACAGTAGAGGATAAAAAAATAATGGAAGATGCTCAAAATAAAAATTAAGAAGATTTTGGGCCTTTTTTTCTTTATTTTTAACTTATTTAACTTCCATGACCTCCCTTCCAAGGCATTTAGGTTGTTTGCCACTATACAACGTTATACCATTTCTAATCTCTTAGAATTAAATCAATATGCCTGTGCGAATCAAAGATGAATTGACAATATATATTATTATAATGGTTTCGAAAAAATAACACCTTATGAAATAATACTAAACTAACTACCTAATTTTTGTTCTAAGTCTTAGTATGTAAAGTATAGTAAAGTAAATCTTTCACTTTAAAATTGAAGTATGCCTTTAATTATATTCAATATTTAAATAGTAAGTGCATTGTTTTAGTTAAGATTCACTTCAAATTTATTATATATATTATAACAGTTACAAATTTGAAAACTTTGGTTTAGTTTATTAACTTATAGTTATAAAATCAAAGGATATTAAAAAATCAGAATTAAATCTCAATATGAATAAGGATCACAAAATATCTTTCATATTTCAAGAAAATCAAACTATTTATGCACTGTTACAATGCATGTGCTATTCCTTGTTCAGTTTCTCACCCTACATATTCAAACTTGTTGTCGAGATCAAGACAGCGTTACCTAGCATTGAAGAAGCTCGACATCATTCAGCCTTAGTAGCGATGTTAGACCATTTGTACATTCCTCTGCATTTCTCAAAATGGGCTTGGAACCATCTATGGCTGCATTACTGTAGCTATGATCCAGGCAGTTAAGTCAAAACAGTGTCAGCTGGCTTTTTCTCAACGATTAAGTCCAGGCGGTATCCGTTCAGGTGATTAAGCCCAGACGGTGTCGGATGGTATTTGCTCAGGCAGTTAAGCCCAGACGGTGTCAGATGGTTTCTGCCCAGGCGGTTAAGCCCAGATGGTTTCTGCTCAGGCGGTTAAACCCAGGCTGTGTAAGAGGATTTAAGGAAAAACACTGCAGCTTATGTGAAATGTTGACGGATGATTGCTGCTCTAACTCTCCTCGCCTCTGCGAATCGACCCCTTTGTGGCACAATATCTATGGCATTTACATGTTGAGGAGGAGGCACCTCATCTTCTTCTTCGATGACTGGAAGATTGTAATGAAGGCGCATGTTGTGAAGAACAGCACACGCATTCACAATCTTTCCAGCTTTTTGTGGGTTATACATAAGAACCCTTTGCTTGGACAAACACCTCCACACACTTTTTAGAACTCCAAAGCATCGCTCTACCGGATTTCGAGCACTACAATGAGCCTCAGTGTACCGAAACTCTGGAGTCTCTGGCTGTGCGTGTGTGATGGGTGTCATTAGCCATGGTTCTAATGAATACCCGGAGTCACCTGAAATGAAGTGAGAATTTACATTTGTATTAGTATAAAATAAAAGTTTTTTTTAATAGTGGGTAAATTTGTTCAAACTTATCTTTCTCATCCCTACCCTATTACAGTAATTAAATGTATTTAGTTAGTATGGGTATTTATTGGTTGTGAAAATAAAAAACATGACAGATAAACTTGTAGGCCTATATTCAAATGATAAACTTCAAACATATTAATATTTCATATACTATAATGTAGAATTGTGCTCATAATACAACATTACAATACCAGTTTTAAAATAACTAGGTTGAACTGACACTTTATTGTTATTAGATTTCACACTCACAATGTGCTAGGCTATTATCTAGGAGAAGGTTTTAAATTCTAAGGCAGGAACAAGTGTGGCTATTGTGTTTACTAAATACTACAAATTAGTTGACAAAGCTTTTAATACATGCTAAAATGCTTACAATTTAAAATTAAATTATTATTTTACATAAAATATTACAAAAACTTACCAAGAAGCCAAGTGTGCCTTTCTCCTCTGTTATGCCATATTTCCATCACTCGGTGTGCTGGCGAAGATGACCAAATGAAGGCGTCGTGCCTGGAACCTCCCCACCTTGGATTCATATTCAAAATGTGAAGGTCTGGGTCACAAATCTGTGAAAATAAATATTACTTTCATAAATAAACAAACTCATTGCGACTCCTGTTTTCTGAGTTTGCTTGTCCCCAGTAATGAATTTACAGTACGCGTTGGTTGTGCACAAACATTGGCTACTGATGCAAGAACTTTACCCCAAGAAAACTGAGGTCGACATTTAAAAAAATACTGCAATAATATTGTAACCAACATTTCAAATTAGTCCAAAAATATTGTATTTAATTGCTATTCATCATTCATTTGAAGTTTTTTATGATACCCAATTTAATAGATAAAATATTAATTTAAAATTAATCACAAAGTTCCCTACTAAAACACCTACTCCTTACAACTCTTAAGCACAAGTAATGGATAGAATATTTGGTGATTTCGAAAACTTACCACCTGAACATTTAGTGAATGATATCCGTGATGATTCACGGTCCCTTCCTCATGAAGTTGAGGTCCCAAAATCGAAATGTGGCTGCAATCAATTGCACCTATGGCACCAAAAAATGGTTGTCTGGCATCTCGAAATTTGTTTCTTGCTTCTTGCCGCTCCACAGCTGTCATTGGGAATTTCACCCATTGGCGTAGAAGCACAATGTTAATAGCTTCTGTGACAGCGGTGATAGCTCTAGACACTTAAAGCAAGACTCCAATCCTGGCCTATTGCGCGCTGATAGCAGCCAACAGAATAAAATCTTACTGCAGCAAGAACCTTAACAAACAAATTAACACAGCATTAATGATTACTAAAATAAAACTAATATTTGTAAGAAAGTACAGGTAAGGTGGATAGAAACATATAAAAGGGATGAACACAATATGGCCTTTACAATGAAAAGAAGAACACAGTTCACATTATAAAAGCCATATTGTGTTTGTTCCCTTTTATATGTTTCTATCCAACTTTCCTGTAACTTATTCCAAATATAATAACAAAATACCGCGAAAAGAAGTTTTCCTTAAAGAGATAAAATAAAGCTAATATATTTATTTTGTACTAATTTATATTTATCTCACTCTTCTAAAAAAATATTATTTGTATATTATTTAAAAGAAAAGTTAATATGCGTTGACTAAACTTATGGTAATAAAAACAAAATGTTTCTATTCACATAAGGTTAGGATATAGGTTTGAAAATTTACAAAAATAATTTTAAAATGATTCTATTTTTTTAGTGTGTGCCCTCTGCCAAAATTAAAAATAAAATCCTTGAGCGATTTTAAATTTAGATTTAGTGTAATTGCTCCCACCCAAATAAGTAACAAAAAATATATGACAAACCTGTACTTCAACAGAAATGCCATTAGAGCGTTCTTTTTGCAAGCGGTGTCTCAAGGCTTCAATCAGATCCCTTGCCATGTCATGGGAGATACGAAATAAATTTGTAAACTGCTCCTCATGCATATCAAAGGGGTCTGAAGCATCCCTTAATCTTCTTCGTTGCACTCTTAATCGGTCACGCCACAACATATCTTCATCAACAGCCAAGATCCAACCCAAGTACCCTCAAGCCATGATCGCAGCTATAAAAAATGAACACACAGTGAGTTATTAATTGAAAACACACACATAAATTGATCGTACAGCTAAAAACACAGATGTTAAAAAAAGTGTTTACTTTAATAGGACATTGTAAGTGTGAAGAGCTTTCTGTCCTCTTTGCGTACTATCCCCCTTTGCTAGTTGTAGCATAATATAAAGTAGGCCTAGGATATGGTTTTAACATATAGGTTTTAAATACAAATATAAAGTATGCACAAACTTAGATAATAATACAGTTATAATATTATAGGTTTTAAATAAAAATATACAGTATGCACAAACTTTAATAATAATAGATTACCTTAAATATTATAGATTTGGGCGCTATGTATCGTATTTTATAAAAGTTAGATACCTTTTAAACGCTTTTCATTTGCCAAACTTGCTTACATTATTCATAGCTTAAAAAGAGTGTCAAATATTTGGTGTTTTAACTTAACATTATTGTATAAAAACATTTATTAAACTTAGTATAAATATTTTAAACGGATGTTTCTGTTTAATTTCTTAGCTTAAAACATAATTGTATTATATTTGGTTGCTCTTATAGATGTTATTGTTATTTTAGGTTTGGGTTAATTTTTTTAGTCATTTAATGCACATTGTGGTAGAAATAGAATATAATAATTGTGTACTTACTGAAACCAATGTAGCACATAACCTCTTCATAACACTTAGATTATCACATTTTATATTAATATCAGCGTTGCTTGGTTTTATATTTAGTATAAATAGAAAGAAACTATTTTTATTAATACATACGAGTGTTATATTATACTCTCCACAGTCATAAATAACACAAATATAACATTAATAATATGACGTGCAAACTTTTACTTACCGTCGTAAAGATATATTTTAATCCATACCGCTAGCTAACAGAACCCTCGCTACATTTCTTGTTGGTGAAAGATAATTATCATTCATAAACTCGCTCAACCACAGATCCGGAATCGCGCTTGGCTTGCATAGAGAGACAATTGGGGTTGAGCCCACGAACGATAGTGCTAAAAGATCCGGAATCCCAGTGCTGGAGGTACTGTTGAAGAACAAGAGTGTATTACTCAACTGTTGGCAGCTATGCCTGAGCGGTATTTACCAGTTGTGACTTCTATTGACATTTTATTTACGTCTAATACAAGTGTGGTTACGTTAGACTTTGTAAAAAATAAGCTTTTATCTGAATAAGAAGTAATTTAAAAGGTCGTAGTTCAAGTGTTTCAAGTGCACAAAGCCATGCTTTTATAGGCCATAGTAAGTTTAAAAAGAATCGTGCAAATACGTTCGGTCAACGGAATGATAATTTGTGGAAATCAAATAGGGTGATGAAACCTAAATTATTTACCGGTAAGTGCTATGCCTGTAATCAGAAAGGACACATGCGTTCACAATGTCCAAATAGAAACAATTTTGCTGGAAATTCAGAAAAAGAAGTTTCATTTTTGGTATCACACTCTGATGGTAACACTGAGTTAAGTTGTGGAATGTCAAATAATCATAATAGTATTAATTTTGTTGTTGACAGTGGGGCAGAAAACCATCTAATTCAAGCTGAATATGCAAAGTATTTATTTGATGTTCAGGAAATCTCTTCGCGAATTAGTGTGGCTAAAGTTGGTGAAATAGTTAACTCTGATAGATGTGGTAATCTACGTTTGTTAACTAGCAACGGTATTGGTGTAACAATGCACAAGGTGTTGGCGTGTGACAGTTTGTCCCATAACCTGCTCTCTGTTAAAAGGCTCGAGGAAAATAACTTAAAGGTTATTTTTCATAATAAATGTGTGACTGACTATTCTGAAGAATGACAAACTTGTTCTGAAAGGGAATCTTATCGACAATCTGTATTTTGTCACTATGAATTTGAATTCAAGTGAAGTAAATCTTGTGGATAATTCTTCAGACTTGTGGCACAGAAGGATGGGACATTCGTCTAAGTTTCCTTGTAGTAAGTTATGTGAGGTTTGTCTTCAGGGTAAACAATCAAGAGCACCATTTTTGAAATGTGTACCAGAAGAAAGAAAAACAAAAAGAATCTTGCAATTTGTTTCATCAGATGTGTGTGGAAAAATAACCCCAACTACACATGACGGTAAAAACTATTTTGTTTCATTTATTGATCATTTTAGTCATTTTACAGTTTATTTACTTGAGAGGAAAAGTAAAGTTGAAGAATGCTTCAGAAAGTACATTTCTATGGTTGAAGCTAAATTTAATAGAAGAATTGAGAATTTGCGTTGTGATAATGGTGGGGAATATATTTCCAGTGACTTTAAAAACTTGTGTGAAGCTAAAGGTATTAATGTAATGTACACTATTCCAAGAAATCCAGAACAAAATTCAGTAAGTGAACGCCTCAATAGAACTATTCTAGATAAAGCTAGGTGCCTAATATTTGACTCAGGTTTAGATAAAGACATGTGGGGAGAAGCAGTATTATCAGCTGTTTATTTGCTTAATAGAACTCCTACATCTGTGTTACACGGAGACGTAACCCCTGCAGAAAAATGGTATGGTTATAAGCCTGATTTGAGTAAAATTAGAGTTTTTGGTTGCACAGCTTATGCATACATTCCCAAAGAAGATCGTTCTGGGAAATTAAACGCTCGTTCAAGAAAATTAATTATGATAGGGTATTGTCATAATGGCTATCAAGTGTGGGATCCTGTAAGTAAAAAGGTTGCCACTGCTCGATCTATCGTCTTTAATGAGAGCAAGATTGTAACTAAATATGTTGAAAATCATGACTCGGAAAATTCAGATGTAGAAGAGTATATCCAAGATCAAATGGATTTGAAGACAAAAGGACCTGATCCTGATAACTCTGATATTAAAACGATTGAAGTTCCTGAAAGAAGACACAGTAAAAGAGTGAGTAAAATGCCAAAACATCTTGAAGATTATGAAGTCGGGATGGCTATGGCTCTTAGTGCTGGTTATCTTCCATTTGAAACTCCTAGGTCCTATCAAGATGCTGTTCAACTAGATGATGGTTGGAAGGAGGCTATTGAAAGAGAGTTAGGCCCGTATGCAAGAACGATGTTGGAGTATGAGATGAGGCGGAGTCGTCTACTCCTGAGGAAGGCAGCTGCGTCGTGCTAGAACGTTTGGCTTGAGTCACTCAAGGTCACGTGATGAAATCTTACACAGGAGTACCACACCCCGAAGGGAAATAAAATTCTCTACAACTACTGCCTTCTAAAGTGTCGATTGTGCTTGTAAAGTTTGATAGCCTGCTTAAATATGTCCGCGCGTTGGTTAAAACATTGTATTTATTAGAATTAATTAGGTAGTTTCCAACTGTCAAATGAGAAAAAAAATGATGTTAGGATCATCGCAGATAAGAAGAAAGCGTGGGAGCAAATTACTGGGATTTTTAAATCTTCCGGTAACCTCCAAAAGGTGAGTTTATTTTTATCTTACATTATTTTCACTTTAATACTTTATATAAAATGACATATATTATATGAGTAATTGGATCGTCTATAGAAATAAACACAAGTAAAGTAAAATATTTAAACGTATTTCTTATTGATGGTAAACACAAACGTCAACGTAACCAAAAACTATTTGTAGGCCTATGCTATTAATTTGCGTAGGCCTTAGCGTTGATAAGTTTTATTCCCTTTCTCTGTAGGCCTATCGTTTATTTTTACATAGCATAAGTCGAAACAAAAAAGTTGTTTTGCGGTTCTAAGAACGAGTGGAATTTATATATTAATTAACTAAACTACTCTTTACTTCTAACTTTATGTATGTTGTGTACTGGTAGGTCTTAGTAGGCCTGATTTAGCACTTTAGACCAGTACTATCTTAGGCTAGTTAACCTTCAATATAATATTTTTGTACTGGGTGTAGGCCTAGTCACAAAGTAAACATAGTAACCTTTACCAGTACCAAACAATCCTAACTAAACTAACAAAGTAATACTCATAAATAGAAAACTATTACAACACAGAAACATACATTATTAGCATGAAGTTTATAAAGACAACAATTTCATAAAATGCTACACTGGTTATTAGAACCAGTATATTAATATAGCCAGCTGTATAGTGGGAACTTTCATAAATATAGGCCTTTATGATAATTTATAATAACCATTAGTAATCTTTTCTTGTTTGATAACAAAGACACCTCAAGTTAACCTAGTTGTAACTGTGTTTATATTATTGTGAATCATTTTAGAACTCTGGTCACCTGCGCAAACATTGGGACATTGTCAAGTCAAGAGGGAAGAGGCAACTAGTCGAAGAGACAGTGGAACTGATGAGCACTGGACGAGGGCCCTACAATTCTCACAAGCCATCATGTCCCAAGGTTAAGGTGGTAGCCCCCCCACTTTAACTCGGACATAACTGCTGCTCTGAGGTCTACAGGCTACACGCTTGCTGTCACTACCATTTTGGGGTATATCGATACAAGAGGTAGGCTATGTGAGATATTAAAACTATAAAGTTCATATTTCCAGAGAGATGCACACACATAAACAGATTTTATAAGTTTATTTATATTTATAAATAAAATTTGGATTAAGAAGGGTAAGCCTACTATTTACTTTTTAATAAACAAAATATTGATACACACATACAAAATAGGTGTAGTTTCATGATAGTAAACAGAAAATTAACAATTGTTTACAAAATTAATTACATGATTGTTATAAACATTTTAACTCCTGAAAAACGACTTTGTTGACTTTAATCTGAATGGACGTGTCTAGTATTGGTAGATGGAGTCTTTAAGAGCATAATGCACACCTGTCGATAAGTTAGGCCTGTCCTTTAAATCTTGTTTTAGTTACCGTACATAACATGTGTGTCCTTATAGTGAGTGTTAGGTTTAAGATGTAGGTATGTGTTTAAAAATTCTAATATGCAATATCAATCAATCCTGCATCTGTTGACCTGCAATGCTTTGAATGTTAAATTACATTTTCAAAAGCTTGTTTGAAAATGTAATCTAAATGGTTTTAATTAAAATAAATTTAATGATTATGTGCATTGACACCCTAATTTAGTATTATAGTAAAAAGGACTTGCAGAAAACAAGCCATTGAAACATTTATCTGTGCATTATACAATGTTAAGAATGTTAATACATTATTAGTGTTATTCTTTGATATTATTGGAAGTAGCAGCTGAAGACCATATGACTTGACATCTGACTTATGAAAGGTGTTTTAGTAACATCTAAAATTTAATAAAACCTTCCCATTTAAACAGACTAGCTAAGCTTGTTTTGTTCATATTTTTCAGATTTCCCAACTATAAGCAATGTCAGTTTGTGGCTGCCATTTCTTACACCAGTGCTTCAAGTCTCGGTCAGCCTTTTCACATCACCTGCATCCCTCTTGGGGACCCAGACCTTTAAATTTGACTATTATATGTAAAATAGTTGACAAAACATTCAAAACAATTATAATATTTCCACATTTATTGTTAACACTTATTATCTTTATATCTGCATTCAAGTGAATCAATTTTCTTTTTGATGAACTAGAAAGTGTTGAATTTAGAGTGAGTTCTGATAGATGAACATTAGGTTGCTGCTGCGTAGTTAGACCTAAGGTTAGGAATCTTTGTTGATTACTTTTGACATTTTTGTGATGGATCTATTTCTCTTGAATAATAAATACCGTAACCTGATTTTTTTTTACCAAGAAAGCAGGCCTATAAACAAAACATCATATTCAATTTTTTGAAAACACTTTTGTTAACTATGTTTAAATGTTCCGATTGATAAACAACCTTTATCTCTTTATACAGAATTGTTATAGCTAGGTATTTTATAATAATTTTACATAGTAAATTACTGTTTATTAATATTTTATACATTTAACTTGCTATTATGTCTCAAATTATGAAAGATAAAATTATAGAACTTAAGAATTGAGCCTAGATGTTTCGGCTCTAGAATTTATAAAATTACCAACATTTTCCCATTTGTTAAAAACAATATTCATATTAGGGTTATTTTTAAGTGATGTGTAGTAAAATTACAATTTCCAATATCCATTGTGTCGAGATCGATCACCCTACATTAACCTATAAAATGTAAATATATCTACATTCTTATGTTATAAAGTAATTAGGGAACTTTTCACTTCTGCTCTGGAGATCTGTGGGGTACTTGATTTCCTGTTTTTATGTAAACCACTTATGTTGTTGCTAAGGACTGCAGGTATCTTAATTCAGCATTGCAAATAAAATTTTGACAATTTTTATATATATTTTTTTTTTGTCTGGCCATTCTCTAGTGTTTATCTTTTAAAATAAACTGACTGTTGAAAAATGATTATAATTATTTCCATTCCTTAGCAGGGTGGTTTATTATTTTTCATCCCAAGGTCCACATTTGAGCATCTGTTTGCACCACAAGCCGAAGATATATCCAGTAGTTTGTCTTAATAATATAGGCTCACAAACAACACTTAGAAATTATTTTTAATATTATATTAAATAGATTATATTTGGAAGAAGGTAAAGAAAAGGTGGATAGAAACATAAAAAAGGGACGTGTTATATTATAGTTATTAGAGTTATATTATATAAATTGTAATTTTATCTGGTAGAATCTGTCCAATTATGTCATAGGTAAGTTTAATTGAATACATCAAAAATATTTTATGAAATATCAATCACTTTCACTGAACTTAGCATTATTAAATAATATATTATACAGATTTTTATCAACAAAAAAATGCATAATGAGATGCAGCCATGAGCTTTTCTAAATAAATGTTATTTGAATCATTAGGCCTTCTTCCAATATTTGCCTGGTAAATATTAAAGTAAGTGGGAATTTAATAGTGTATAAGGTCAAATTATTTTGGTTTGTTTACGTTTCTATTAAATTGAATTGAACTTCAACAATATTGCATACAATAGTCACTAAATGCGTTACAAATCATATAACATGATCAACACTTAACCCACCTCGATGGTTTATTATTATTATTATTATTATTATTATTATTATTATTATTATTATTATTAGCACCGCGTCTTACTACCCGTTCGGGTTGTACGCACTTATGCTAATGTGTAATGGTAGGGTGATTGTGAGATGAAATGAAGGATAACACGCTATTTTTGTGTTGAGCTAGACCACCGAGGACAGAAAGATTTGAGGTTCGAATCTCGGTCGAGTGAACTGTGGTGAATTTTCCTTATTGGTTTTTCACTCTCCCTCCACACAAATGTGGATTCACTTCCTCTAAATTCAACCTTTCATATTCCCAACACATTACCTAGTGTAATTAGTATTTAGGCGTACAACCCAAATGGGTAGTAAGACGTAGTGCTAAAAAAATATCTAATACATTATTATTATTACTATGGTACTTAGGTGTCAATGTGCTTGGTTACAGTACCTGTAATCTGAGGCAGGAAAACATTCAGGTTTACAACTCCAGTATCAGTAAAAGAAAATTAAAAGTCAATTTCAAAATTATTTATTAGCTCTCACTGGCGAGGATCACAATCATCATGTTTTTTAACACACAATATTTATAATATAAACATGATATGTTCTCTCTAACGATCAGTGTCAGAGCAGCTTGTATTATGTTCCGTCACGCTTGGCACGGAGTGTATCATGGCCCGCCACTACAGTCTGTGTCTTGATATTGTGCAAGTATAAACACTAAAATAAATAATTCACTTTTGTGGCCACATGGTCTAAAATATCAAACTCACAAAAAAACTAGACTGCTGAAGATGGCGAGATCATGGTTTGAATCCCAGGCAAGTCTAACCAGGGTGGTCTTTCGTAAATGGTTTTTCCCTTTCTCCTTACAAATGTGTGTACACTTTTTAATCCAAACTTCCTCATCCCAGAAACAGTGTAATCAGTATGTATGCATATAACCTGACCAGATAGTATGACAGTGCTAAACCGACAGGATTGTGTATACAATCGGTGATAAAGATCGTACAACTAATTGTGTGTGTACTTTGCTAAAAATATTGGTGTGTGTAGATTTCTTACAAGTAAGTTTAAAACGTAAGAATTTAGAGTTGAATTTACATAACAATACACCCACCTTAGCATAAAGGGATTAAAAATCTACTTTCCTGTGTAGAACGAAAATATTAGTTGCCCCTCCCTCATTGGGACATACATTTAGCATCAAAATGAGCAGTGTTAACCTGCTAGTTCCCACCATTCTCCATTTCATTAGAGGTCTGTAAGGTCAAGATGATGGATGTCCACATTTGGTACGTGTGTTTAGACAAGAAGTCTGTTTCTAACGGAACATGGAACCAGCTATATAGTAACATTACCGATGTTTTGATTCGCCCACCACAATGATTTTAATAAGGTTCCAACTCTAATAGTCCATGTGGTGAAGCCCAGACTCTCAAATAGACCCCGGGGCTCTGGACAGGGATGTGGGTGCAGTCTCTTCGATATAAAACTCCAGGGAAGTTGGCCTTGTCGTAGAACAGCATTTGCACAGCTCCCAGTTCCGCTTCTGTGGTAGGAAACCACACCACATTTTGCAGGTTTTGGGCCAACCAAATTGATATTTTCTTGACGACACACGATACCGTTTACTAGTCAACATTGTAGGCCTACATTTCTCCGCCAACAACCTAAAAATGGAAGAACAAAGTTACTAGCCAATTTTAAAAAATTATAAGAATAAATATGTCTGTAGGACCTAGGCCTACTGTGATTTTTTTAGAGTAAGGTTATTTTGGATTTTATATACATACAAAAAATCAATATTAAATGTCAACCAAAATCCCAATAGCTACTGTATGTCACAAAACAATCAATTAGCCTACTTGCTTCGATTACATAAAAAAAAATGGAAGAAATATGTTGTCAGTAAATAATACAAGTCCTAATATAAATTAAACTTATATACTGATGCTAAATTAATCTTAAATAACACATAACAAAAACAAACATGAAAATTTATTAATAAATTCAATCAAAAAATTTAAATTAGTTGTTCATTCTAAAAAAAAAGGGTTAATAACCATGTTTTTTTGTAAGTGTAATAATAATATAACCTTTAAAAAAAGTATATTTACAATTTGGTATTAATTTACCTGTAAGCCTTCCGTGGCATAAAACCGAAGGGTGGTCAACATTTGTTGTAAATGAAGCAGTGGAAGTCCTCGTGTTTCGGGATTGTCAATTTCCAACATAGGGAAGATATCTTGCCATGCAACTTCCTTCTAAAATAGAAAATATTTTACAAAATTGTTCGTCACAATAATCCTAACAGGTATCCTGGAAATCCCTAACATGCCTCAGTTGAATCACAACAACTTTATTAGCCTATTCTTCAAAATAGTCGTCAATAATGTCTAAATACGTGACAATCCGGTAGTCATGGAGCGCCATATTTTCTTGACAACACAAAACAATAACAGATGTGTGACATCTTTCTGCTCATGCGCGCCGCGCCGGAGTAGCCCTGTGTATAAGGGATAGGAGTAACGGAGAAAGCTGGTCGGGACCTACCTTCGAGTTTTCTCAAGCGCGCGCCCGTGCGCTCATCCTTGCAAGCAAATCAACCGACTTCCGCCTTTACTCCTTCTCCGCCTCTTCTCCTACTCGTTCTTGCATACGGGCCTTAGAGTCTCTTAAGAGCAATAATACATGGGAATTGGTACAGCCTCCACCTGATGTATCCATAATTGAATCTCGATGGGTGTTTACTGAGAAGACAATTGATGGTGTAGCTCAGAAGAAAGCCCGCTTGGTAGCTAAAGGTTACCAGCAACCTACTTTGGAGGAGGAAGATGTTTATTCTCCGGTAGCTCGGTTGGTGACACTTAGAACACTATTGGCTGTTGCTGTTCAGCGTGCTTTATTCATTCATCAGGTAGATGTAAAATCTACTTTTCTAAAAAGTTAATCAAAATAAGTTGTGTATCTTTACCCTCCTGATGGCTTACACACAAAAACAGGTGAAGTGTGTAAAGTGGTGAAAGCCCTATATGGTTTGAGACAAAGCCCAAAGTGCTGTAACGACAGTGTTAACCGATTGTTGAGTGAGTTAAATTTTCAAAGATCTAAGGTTGATCCATGCTTATACTTTAACGATTTTACATATATTTTGATTTGGGTTGATGATTTTATTATTTTCTCAAGCTCAATTGATGATGTTAATAGTGTAAAGGGTAAGTTAATGAATTTTCTTGACATTAGGGATTTAACTTCTGATGGTAGATTGATATTTTTAGGTCTTGAAATTGAAAAGAAAGAGGATAATATATTGATTAGTCAAAGAAATCCTATTGACAAAATTGTAAATCATTTTAGGATGAATGATTGTAAAATTTCAAAAATACCAGTACAACCAAAATTGAATTTACAAAAGGTCTCAGAGGGAAAAAGTTATAAAGTTCCATATAAAGAATTGATTGGTAGTTTAATGTATTTGATGCTAGGGTCGAGGCCAGATCTTTGTTTTGCAGTATCTTATTTTGGAAGGTTTCAAAATTGTTATAATGAAACTCATTGGAATTATCTTAAGAATGTTGTTCGTTATCTCAAATATACTAGTCATTTTGGTTTGAAGTATGTTAAAAATATTTGTGCAGATATAAATGTTAAAGCTTTTGTTGATTCAGACTATGCTAGTGATCCTATTGATAGGAAAAGTGTTACAGGTTTTGTTGTTAAATTAAACGATAATGTTGTGTCATGGTGTTCCAAAAAACAAAATGTTCTGGCTCTCTCTAGTAGTGAAGCTGAGTATCTGGCTCTTTCTGCTGGAATGTCTGAATGTAAGTTTTTAATCCAGTTATTTGATGAACGTCTTGATTGTGTAAAGCCAGTTATTGTCTTTGAAGACAACCAATCTTGTATGAAAATGGCACAAACCTATGAGACAAGAGGTCCAAACATATTGATGTTAGGCTTCACTTTGTAAGAGATTTAATTAGTAGTGGTGATTTTAAATTACAGTATGTAGCAACTGATGAACAAGTAGCAGACATAATGACAAAAGGATTAGCAATAAGGAAATTTGAGTACTTTAGAAATCTATTAAATGTTACCGAAATTTGATTAGAATTTGTGAATAAGTATTGGAATACAAAAGTTTGTTGGTTAGGCTTTTACCTTATTATATTTGATTTTTTTTTCTCTTTGTCTTAATCTTTGCAGAATTGAGAGGAGGTATTGATATAATATTTATTGTAGAGAATTAGATATTAGAAATTAATAATAAATATTTAAAATTTAAAATTAATAATTTAATTTTATATATATATATATATATATATATATATATATATATATATATATATATATATATATATATATATACATACATACATACATACATACATACATACATACATACATATACATATAATTATTAAAAATAAAATTTAGAAAATAATAAATATATATGACATAATTTGTACTAAATATTATAAGATTCTTAATTTTAATTATTTATTATTGATTATTTAATATTTTAAAAGTAAATGAATAAATTTAATAATAAATTCAAAAAATTGAATTTAAGTTTATTCATTTTTTTAATATTTATTATTTCCTTAATTTAATATTCACTTTTCATTTTTATCAAAAAGTTTTCATTACATTTGTTCATTTATTTTTATAAATATTTATTATTTATTCAATTTAATAATACATATTAAAAATTAATATTTTAATTTGATGTTCGATTAAAATTTTTATCACAAATTTTTTATTAAATGTTTTATTAATTTTATTTCTTTATTTTGTAAATATTAAATAACCAATAATAAATATTTAACAATAATAATTTAATAATATTTAGTATTAATTATGTTAAATAATAATATTTTAATTTATATCAATAAATAATACATACGTATAGTTAGCCTCAATTATATTGGAGCACTTGAAAAAGTCTATAAGCACCATTTTTTTCACTAATATTTACGAATAGTAAATAATATTAATCAAAATATTCAATTTAAATCGCTACTGAATATAATTTATTAGCACATATATAATTCACACGTGTTGTGAATGTAGAAACTAGAAACATGTGGATAAATATTATATATATGAAAACAGTGATCAGAGGCGACGAGCGTACCATAGAGAAAAGTATAACATAGTATACATTTCTCTATGAGCGTACCAACATGCGCGACTAACATAGAATCTATTTCTATTTTGTTGGTAGCTTTTTATTTTCGAGACTTAATGAGCGGTTTAGCTTCAACCTATTACTTTTGTGTTACAGTGATGCGCGCGCATCTTAAAATTTCACTCATAATTTTTTCATAACACGCCTAAGGAAGTATAACTTCAAAAAGAGAAGTAATAAATTGTATTTCCAGATCATTCACTGTGCCCTGGGTAGCTCTTCTATGTGCAACTTGAGCGTTTCAGTCTTGACAACAATGCGTCCATCTAAAGTCCATATGTTTTTAAAACCAAATTTCTGTATAGCTGCTTGTAGTAAGATCATACGCTCAGCAGTTAGGTCTTCCCTTACAGTTATTCCTGACCCAGCAAACTGTCGTTTCACACGGAAGACCTCACTTCATTTCCTGTATGAAACAAACTTCACAATGATAGGCCTAGGTCTGCTTCCTGAAATGTTGTCTACTTGGTGACTACGGTCGATGTCATCAACAGTCACATGCGGTAAATCGAGCTTATTCTTAATCACATCCAGCACCAAAGAGTCCGTGTTCTCCGAGGTGTTTTCAGCAATACCAACAAATCTCAGGTTGGATCTTTGGTATTGTTCCAATTCGTCTTTCGAAATGACAAGTTCACGCTTTAGCTAATTATGATCAGCATCTCGTTTCTTAATTTCTTCTCTCAGCTTCTTGATTTCATCCATATTAAAATCAAGTAGATCTTTCAGTTCTATCACTACTGCACGGGTCACCAATTCAGTGATAGTAGCCACTAGATTATTTAATATATCCTTCGATTGTAGCACTTCCTTGACCTGCTTTTGCACTAAGCTAGAAAGTTTGATGTTGTCAAAGCTTGTCTTCTTGGTTATGTTGTGTAGGTACTGATAACCTAAAATTCGAGAGAGTTTTTTTCTACAAATATGGTTAAACAGGACATTAATTAACCTGTTCAAGATTAAAATATCTCTAAAAATAGTTATTTTATTTCTTGTGACACAATGAAAAAATATAAAAGATATTTGGAAGAAAATGATACTGAAGATATTCCAAGATCAACAAAATACTTTCGGGATATGTTTGACTGCAACTGTGAAACTTCTGATACAGAATCTAATACTATACAAACCTTGGTAGGTGGCATTTATGCTAATGGAGAGCATACTCTTTATCATGATGAACAAAGCGTAAGTATTTAATTGAATCTAGTTAAGTTAATTAATTTGTTGACATGCTATTCTTTTCAATTGATCGAGCATCAACCAATGTTGACATATTTTTTCTATCTCACTATGATGTAAAAAATATATAATTGTAAGTTTCTTGGTAGACTCTTTAAGTTTACTAAAATAATATAAATAAAACAAAATTGACCAAAATCACTGAACTTGTAATAAGTTATTTGAAGGTTTGAAATAGTCACAATATGGCACAAAAATTATTTAAATACCCAATAATTAATATGTTAATTAGCAGACTATCCCATACAATCTTTTTTTGCGGAAAAAGGGTGTTTATCAAGATACATATTAGGTTAATAATTATGAGATGTGGAAATGAGTTGAGAATCAAATTATTATTATTAGCACCGCGTCTTACTACCCGTTCGGGTTATACACACTTACGCTAATGTGTAATGGTAGGGTGATTGTGAAATGAAATGGAGGACCTACAGTTTAACGTGGAATCCGAACCACGGTGGAGGCCTGGCATTCCTCACATTCACAAGTTGTGATTAATACACATCTTGTCAGAGGTGAAGGAAGGGTTTGGTAATCAGATAAATCTGTGCCGGGACCAAGGATTGAACCCCGGCCGCCAGCACAGAAGTCCGACACCTTACCCCTAGACCACCAGGTCACCCTTGAGAATCAAAGATTTGATGAGACTGATTAATAACACACATTTGCAGTATATTGCCAGCTTACCTATAGGTCTATTTTTCATCATCGGGCTTTATACTACTGTTCGTGTGTGTATATATATATATATATATATATATATATATATATATATATATATATATATATATATATATATATATATAGAGGATGATGATTACTATAACGGGCTTAAGATGAGGAAGGAAGCATTTAGAGCAGACTTCTCAGCTACTTAAACTGCTCTAAGCTATATAAAAAGTTAATCATAATTTTACAGGTAACCGAAAACGTTGGACATGATAATGATGCCAGTTCATTGGATGATGATAATAATGACGAACTTAATTTTGGTTATCAGAACGAGATTTTTATTGAACTTGACATGGTAAGAAAATTACTGTTCTTTTAAATGCGTAGACCTTATAATTTTATTGATGTCATAGCCTAAAATATAGGCCCTATATAAGCCTAGGATTAATTTTTTAATGTCAAATAGCTTGATAATTTAAGCCCCCTTTTTTACACTCATGTAAACATTTTCTTCTGTTAAATCTAGATCTTGCAATTTCTGGAATGTAATGCTCCAAATCTATATGGTTGGGCCCCCCTGCGGGACGGGGTTTAGAATAGTCCCGCAGTAACCCCTGCTTGTCGTAAGAAGCGACTAAAAGGGGAGGCTTCTGTGCAGGACGTACCTCGTGTGGGACAAACCTATCCTGTATCTTTCTTTTCACGTCGTTTTCTTCTTCCTTCACTTTCCTCCTTTTTTTCACTCTTCCCTCTTCGCTTTGTCTATCCTTACCTTTTTCTTCCTTTCCCCCACCGTTCATCCTGCACAGAGGCCTTTGGCCTTTCCGTTGATGACCTTGGCAACTAACCCGGCTCTTCTCTGTTTATTATTGGATACCACTGCC
This sequence comes from Timema cristinae, assembly GCA_039000515.1. Classification (NCBI taxonomy): domain Eukaryota; kingdom Metazoa; phylum Arthropoda; class Insecta; order Phasmatodea; family Timematidae; genus Timema; species Timema cristinae. The sequence continues at coordinate 21,699 of JBCFYV010001198.1, read as the reverse complement.
TTGAGCTCCTAAATGAAAGTGCGCCGGTTGCAATACCTTAGTAGAAGGGCCTTAGGGATGACAATAACCGGGTACCCTACTTTGGGAAAAGATCGGTTGCGTTCATGAGGGCCCGGACGTAAAATTGGCACTTTCCTACACCCACTTGCTGCGACGACCTCTGTCTCGGCGATGCTCTATGCGAAGGTTGTCATGTCTAGCGTCGTATAGAGCCTCTCGTCGGGACAGTTAACAGGGCCATATGTGGTAGTACCAACTTGGATCACCCTGGGTCTACGATCCTAGTACTGTGTAGGTTGTCCCCAATTACGGCATGGCCGATAATATTGTCGCCGCTGGCATCGTACTGCCAAACCCTGCTGGCAACTCACTGCCCGGCCCCTCACAGGGCCGTAATATTGGTAAGAGGCGGAAACGGGTAAGGCCGTCCAGCCCTGTTTTGATAAAAAGCCAGGAAGTGGTGAGGCCCCAGCCCCGCTTCCTGGTGATGTCGCGTGTGAATGAAACTGAAGGCCTGAAACGTGTCAGCCCATTTATCCTCGAAAGAGTGATAAATGGAGCAGCGAAATCGGAAGTCTCAATAAGGAAACTGCGTGATGGCACCATCATGATACAGACCACGACTGACACACAGTCTTCAAATATAATGGCCATCTCCGAAATACCGTTGAGCAATACGACTCATATACCGGTGAAGGTGGAACCTCACAGGTTCCTCAATGTTTGCAAGGGAGTGGTCACTTGTTATTACCTTGACTGCGTAAGCATTGAGGATATCTGTGAGGAGCTTTCCCTCAGCATGTCACCGAGGTCTACCGTATTATTACCAAAAAGAACGGACAAGAGAAAAAGACGTATACATACATCCTCACCTTTGCGACTCCCATCCTCCCAAAGGAGGTTCGAGCGGGCTTCCATGTGCTCAGTCAGGCCATACGTTCCCAATCCTCGGCGCTGCTTTCAGTGCCAGGAATTTGGGCATACGAAGTTGAGATGCCGTGGAAGGCCAACCTGTGCGGATTGCGGACAGGAGGCTCACGATACACCGTGTGAGTCTCCTAAGTTATGCGTCAACTGCAAGGGTCCGCATTCTGCTTGGTCTCGGACCTGTCCGAAATGGAAGGTGGAGAAAAAAGTCCTGGAGATCCAATGTGAAAAGAAGATCCCTTATGCCCAAGCCCGCAAGGAATATATATCAAGTCAAGCTCCGGTATTTCAGACATCTTATAGTCAAATTGTAAGCCAGAACATAAATTGCCCCAACTGCCATTGTGCAGTTAATATTGCCAACACGACTACACGACCTGTGCCACTCGTCTCTACTCGAGACACTAAAAGGCAACCAGCACCATCTATGGTGGTTCCAAAATTAGTAAAAGGGGCGACACCCTCGCCGAAGTCGCCTCCACCACCTTTACCCCCGAGGAGGCCACCTCGGGGAGCGCCCTCGGGACCTCCCGGGGGGACCCCACCGAGCCTTCCTCAAGGGCCCCCTCCGAGCCCTCCTCGAGGGGCCCCGCCGGTCCCCAATCGGGGAACGCCCCCGAGCCCTCCTCGGGGTCCTAAACCATGTGCGACCGTTGTCGAGCCGCTCAACCCCGCCTCAGGAACTCCGGAGGTCGGGATGAGTGGTGTTACAGGTGAGGTCGCAAAGGCGAGTCCCACTGGTGCCTTGAGTAAGGACCAGCAAGGGACCGCCGAAAAAATTATTTTAAAAAAAGCGTCGAAGGCTTTAACAAAGCCTTCGCGTAAGGATTCCCAGACCCAGTCTCTACAGGACAAACCAAAGCCTCTCCTGAAGCGGGAGGTCCAAGAGAGAATGGGAAAAGCAAGAGGACCTAAAAAAGTCCTCAATAAATTTTTATTTTTAAAAGATAGTGTTATGGATTGTGAGGATAATTAATTAAATTATATATTAATAAATAATATCACTACTACAATGGAATTGTAGGGGTTTCTATGCTCGTGTAGAGGAAATTAAACTACTAATTTCTTCCCTGCATCCTCCCATCTTGTGTTTGCAGGAAACCCACTTCCGCCCAACTGACAACCCGATGCTTCGTGGGTACGATGTATATCGTACCGACAAGCCACTCTGATCGGGCTAGCGGAGGTGTAGCTATATTTGCACGTAGCAACATATATCATAAGTTTATAAATATTGTCTCTGATCTCCAAGTGATTGCTGTCAGAGCCTCCCTTCCTATGGAGGTAACCGTATGCTGCATTTACTTCCCACCAGGTGAACGTGTTTCCAAGAGGACTCTAGAGGCCCTCTTTATACAACTTCCCGCCCCCTATATCATCCTGGGGGACTTTAACGCGCAAAACTTGGTGTGGGGGTCTAATTTTACAGACACCCGCGGGAGGATGGTGGAGGATATTCTCGTCTCGGGAAACCTGGTGTTAATGAACACCGGGACCCAGACACACTTCTCCACCTTTAATGGTGTATCCTCTGCCATCGACATAGCCCTATGTAGCCCCGGGATTGCTGCTCACTTCCTTTGGGAGGTTCACTCGGACCTATGTGGCAGCGATCACTTTCCCATTCTGCTTTCACAAATTCAAGATCCCCCCAGTACAGCACGGTTCCCCCAATGGGTTCTTAAACGTGCCGACTGGGATAAATTCCGCGAGCTCCCCGTTTTCCACGAATCCCCTTCTCCTGACGTCGATGTAAAGACTGGGTATTTTACTTCGACGGTCATCGCGGCGGCGAGGGCCTCCATCCCTAAATCCGCGCCACCGTCCCGTTCCCTGGTGGAGCGAGGAGTGTCGGTTGGCTATTTCTGACCGTCGAAGGGCCCTACGTCTTTTTCACCAACGTCCTACTCTGGAGAATCTGGAGTCATTACGGATTCTACGTGCTCGAGCTCGCCGTGTAATTCGTGAAAGTAGAAGAGAGTCTTGGAGAAAATTTATTTCAACCCTTACAATATCCACTCCCACAACTAAGGTTTGGGATAATATCCGTAAATTACGTAATAGCAACAATTCCAACAACAATATACCTGCCCTCATGTCGAACGGTTCACGTGTCTCCTCCCCTGTTGAGGTCGTAAATGTATTGGGCTCGATGTTCGCCGCTATTTCTAGCACTGCGAGCTACACTAACGAGTTCGCAGTTCATAAGAGGAATATCGAGCGCCATGCTATTGACTTTGGCCAAAGTCGGGGGGAGGATTATAATTCCCCCCTTACCAAAGATGAACTGACCTACGCCCTGTCCCAGGCCGGCAGCACAGCCTCTGGTCCAGACGACATTCATTACGAGATGTTGCGTCAGCTGCCCCCTGCCGGACAGGCATTTCTTTTAGACCTCTATAATAGTGTTTGGGAATCTCATCAGTTCCCTCACTATGGAGGCAAGCAACCGTTATACCTATATATAAAAATGGCAAGGATAAATTAGAGCCAACTAGCTATAGACCGATAGCTTTAACTAGTTGTGTATGTAAAATATTGGAAAAAATAATTAATAAGCGACTTATATGGTATTTAGAATCCCGCAATCTGCTATCTAATATTCAATGTGGTTTTCGCCGTAACCGATCCACGGTGGATCACCTTGTCTGTCTAGAGACGGCTATTCGTGACGCTTTTATCCATAAGCAGCATCTTCTGGCTGTCTTCTTCGATCTGGAGAAAGCGTACGATACCACCTGGCGGTACGGCATTTTGAAAACACTTTTTAATTGGGGGTTTCGAGAAAACCTTCCTTCTTTTATATCTAATTTTATGTCGGATAGACACTTCCGGGTAAGGTTGAATAACACCTTATCCGATGATTTTATTCAAGAAAATCGGGTGCCTCAGGGTAGTATTCTGAGCTGTACGTTGTTCGCTATCGGGATAAATAGTATTGTGGACAACCTGCGCTCACCTGTTCGTTCATGCCTTTTTGTGGATGACTACGCAATTTATTGCAGTTCATCAAGTCTCCACAGGGCTGAACGACAGATGCAACTCGCTGTAAACAATCTATGGTTGTGGGCATCTCGTAATGGCTTTCGTTTCTCTGCGGCCAAGACGACTGCCGTCCACTTCCATAGATTACGCGGAATACAGCCAGCCCCCAATATTTTAATGAACAACGTTGTTTTACCTGTCACCGAGACCGTAAGGTTCCTGGGACTTTTATTCGATTTTAAACTAACTTGGATCCCCCACATCAAAGACCTGAAAGCGAGGTGTGTTAAAGCTTTGAATTTACTTAAAGTTGTGAGTGGTCGCTCTTGGGGTGCTGATAGGGAAACCTTGATGCGCCTCTATAGAGCCTTGGTGAGATCAAAACTTGATTACGGCAGTTTTGTATATGGTTCCGCTAGACCCTCGGCGTTAAAGATGCTCGATAGCGTCCACCATGCTGGCATTCGACTGGCTACTGGTGCTTTTCGTACCAGTCCAGTCGTCAGCATCTGTGCCGACGCCGGTGAGACCCCTCTTTCTTACCGGCGGTCTTATCTCCTGGCATCTTACGTGTCGAAACTGCATTGCACGCCAAATAATGTTGCTTACCGCCCTGTGTTTCATCCCCTAACCGTGTCTTGTATGAAACTAAATGTCGTAGTACAAGGCCGGTTGGGATCCGGATGCTATCGGTTTTCGACACGTGTGGGATAGTCCTGCCAAAGGCTATCCCCACATCACCAGGTCGAGTTTCTCCCTGGAAGATACGCCCTCCGAAATGCCATTTTGATCTTGCAAAGTTCCCTAAAGCGACCACCCCAAACTTTGTATATGAGAGGACCTTTAATGAGCTCCTCTCCACTCGCTTTCACGGATTTGAGCGCATCTACACTGATGGCTCTAAATCTGGAGCCTCCGTGGGATGTGCTTTTGTTGTGGAAGGATCCAATTTTAAATTTGGTTTACCTAAAGAAACCAGTGTTTTTACGGCTGAATTATATGCCATTTTTAAATCTTTGTGTTTTGTATACCGAAGTAGTCACCGTTCTGTCCTCATCTGCACGGATTCCATGAGTGCTCTGTTGGCATTGTCCACTCTCTACTCCTGGAATCCCCTCGTGCAGATGATACATGAGCAAATTTTAAAAATTGATTCATTAAGCACCCGGCTCGCCTTTTGCTGGATTCCTGGTCACGCTGGTCTTCCAGGAAATGAACTGGCGGACCAGGCAGCCAAGGAGGCAGCACGCCTGCCTCCGGAGGCGAGTATGGGTGTCATGTTTTTAGATCTAAAGGGTTATGTTCGGCGTGGAGTCTTACGCACCTGGCACGAGCAGTGGGTCTCGACCCCTGCTCAGAACAAGCTGCGGTCCATCAGGGACGGTGTGTCGCGATGGCCCTCTTCTATACGAAAGTCTAGAAGAGAGGAGGTCATCGTGACGAGACTCCGCGTCGGGCATACATTTCTAACCACGGTTTTTTACTCAGAGGGGATCCACCTCCAGTGTGTGAATTTTGCGATGCTCCCCTTAGTGTGCACCACATTTTGGTGGAGTGTCGCAAGTATGCCCCTATTCGCCTGGCCCTTGATTTTAAAGGTGACCTTCGTTTTTTATTACGCGACAGCGCTGAAGGAGTTATTTGTTTACTCCATTTTATACGCCAGGCGAATCTTTTTAGTGCCATTTGAGTCACTTTTATAAAGTGGCTCATCTGGATTTTATCTCATATTGAGACCCTTTTTAACATTTTAGTATACTTTAATGTGTTTGTCTTGTCGTTTTATCCATTTTATCAAACTTTAATAAAATAATTATTTTAACATGTTAGTTTTGTCTTTTTAACAAATATATTGTTTTAATATGTTTGTTTTGTTTTTTCTTAGAGTGATACACCTGTGGTTTTTTTTTTAGCAGGTGTTTCACTCAATTGTACTTTGAGCCCATTTGAGTACTTCTATGGAGTGCCTCAAATGGTTTTTTTTCTCATATTGAGAACCATTCCTTTTATATTGTTTTTTTATATTGTCTCTTCACCTTTTTATATAAACAGATGAATATTCTGTCTCTCTCCTATGGAGATTTTACTATGTACCTATATAATGCTAAGGCCCTAATGACCTCATTGTGTCGATGGGCCTCTAAACACAAATAATAATAATATATGGTTGGGTATAAGAAATGTTAAGTCACTTGGAAAAAATATATCAGGCCCAGATATGGTTAGATCATGCCGCCACCACTATAGCCACAAAAAAAAAAAAAGTTGGACAGACGAAGGAATAAAATATCCAATTTTGTTTTAAACGTGAAAATGTATATTTCAAGGGCTAGTGATTAATGTAGGCTTGAGATCCTTCTACAACACCTCGTGGTCCCATTCATAGAAAATAGGCTGGCCGTGGGTACAAACTTGAAATTACAATATTTAAGAGCCTAAAAAATTACTCTTCAGCAGGTGTATGACATAATAGAATGTTTGTTTTTCAAATATTAGTTTTGTGGAATTAAACATTTATTCCTTCAAATTTTTAATTAGTTGTAATTGTTAAAAAAAAAACAGATTTTCAGGGGTAGAGGGAGAATGTTTATCCAGCCTCCTTCATCTTCCAACTGGCAACCCCATTGATCACACCCTGCGCACGCCTATTACATAGCCTACATGCATGTATACTGGACCTAATCATTATATAATCTTCTACTCCATGAATGAGTTCAAGCTAATGCTAGTGAAATTAAAATATGCCAAAAACTAATTTAGGGCCCTAGATGGTATTTAAACTTAATTTTTAAAACAGCTAGGCCTATAATGTTATATACTTGGTATTACTTTAATTGAACCTTTGTAGAGTGTGTCGTCACACTCTACATATCACCGGCGGTGTTGAACTGCGAGCCCGCCGTGTGTAACGGTAGAGGGCAGGTCAGTCAGTGCTTTCCTTTACCTTCCACGCGGGCGGGACGTGAGTTCGACCCTGTTAAGTCAGTTGACTTTTGTAGTCCAGTCAGTTCAGTTCGGCTGAACCATCCGCTGACATTCAGTTATTCACAATTGAGCTTTAAACCGTTGTGGCCTAATTCACAATGTGGTGTTATTAAGTTTAGCACGAGTCAGTTTTCAGAGTTGTTAAATTATTTCAAACATCTACATTAAAATAAATATTATGAACAAGTATATATATGGTTTGTTTAATGTGTGTCAACTTACAATAACCCATGAATAATAACTTCAAGTAAACTCCAAACTTAACTTACCAATGAAGCCACAGAAGGAAGTTAAGGGAATTAAACGATTAAATAAATTTAAAAAAAAGGGAGAGTTAACATGGTAGCAGAGCAAACAAAGACTCCGATGGCAACAAAACTACGCAGACGCCTTCGTCAATCGGGACAACTCACCGAACAAACAATTTTGGATATACAACACTACAACGAAGAATAGAACCAACAGTCCGTGTCTACAAGAAGTCGTCTCAATGTCCACAACTCTTCATCATACGTGGGGATTCCTCTCCAACATCTTCACCAAGACCATCATTTACCCCTACTACAAACATCAATGAGAAGTCACCATGGAGCTCTACAGACACCATCACCACAGTTCCTCAAGATGCCACCACTACAGTTCCACAGCTAAGTTGGAAAGTTGACTATTTTTTAGTATGCTATGACATTTTAAAGTGATGTAGTAATTTAATTAATGTATAGATACGCGAGTAAATCGTCCAACCAAGTCAGTTAGCACAACTATGTTCTTGTTGAAACGTATACTTAGGCAACAAAAAATTCAACATATATCATATGTATATCATGTTTAAAGGGTTAAGAGAACAATTTTATTTATGTGTTTATTTCCTTATAAATTTTGAAGTGGTATTACCAAACCAAATACAGGAGTACATGTTGAATGAGGCAGGGTACATTAGCGCTAAACAACAAATTAAACATTATTTAATTGCTACTGTGTGTTCACTACACAAATCTAAAATAAACATGGATGCTTACAGACTTGAATCAGACGAACTCCGATACGAATTGCATATTAGAGGAGTTAACCCAGGCCCAACCACAAATAAAATGCGGTCACAATTTCGAGAAATAAGAGATCAGGAACAGGACGAAGGAAAGTCACGGGTAGTCGCCGAACTAATACCTACTAATTCTATAGAAATCCCTATTATAGAACAAAAATTAAATAATTTGCTTACCCAAGTTAAGGAAACTAAATCCCCTAGTTATTCTCAAACAAAGAAATTATTACCAAAAGTAAACATATTGAAGATAGGATATTACATTTGAGTTGTGACAGTGAGCAGGTTAAACTCAAAATAGAACAGTTAAAAACTCTTTCTCTTAAAATAAATAAATTAATACACGACCAGATTACAAAAAAAAAGATAAACCCATAACAGCAGACAAGGAACAAACCGTTAAATCGCTCGAAAATGTATGCATGACTTCTGAAAATCAAACAGTCCCCACCCAAAATAAATATACTAGATTCCAGGGAGAGAGACGTAGGGTAAAGGGCCCAATTATGAGATACTTTTTGTCGGAGTCATTTTTTGACCTTTAAATGGAGAAATTTTTCGCCACCATTTCTTCCAGAGAAGCATACATTATTTGGCTAACACTATCCAATTTGAAATTTGTTCTATGTTTCATACAACTATAGGGAAAAAAAAAATTACTCAAAACTGACAAATGAATGACTTCGGAAAAGGTGTTCCTAATATGAGACACATAGGGATCCAAACATGAGAACCATCTTATATTACAGTAACTTATTTTTTGAAATCAGAATACCTTAATATTTTCAAAATAAAAGGTTTCCAACACAGTTTCTTAAAATGTGTGTTTATTTGAACAAAATTTTAAGTAATAAACACATGAGAAATTAATCAAACTTGAAGAGTGGTTTTTTCGTCGAAATATATTCCAATCAATGGATTTTTTCTCTTCACAAAACAAGTTTGAAATATTGCAACAGTAATGAAAACGAATGTTCAAATGTCATGACATGGGCCACACAAGAAAATGGAGTCTCGCATGTCACCGCATTCCTCATGACACCACTGAAAACACTGTGCACATTTTCTCCATTTTTCCCCACCACGGTCCTTTGAAAACAAACCACTGCACAGTACAGCATCACATTCATCCATTTCTTTAGAATCATCAGAACTGAAGTCGGAGTCAGAATCTTGTAGGGGTGGCTCTTCGTCATCTTCAGTGCTTGACTCACTAGGTCGCCTCTTCTTTGTTTGTTTGATACTTATTTTGGCTTTCTTCTTAGAAGATGAAGCTTCAGAGGAAAACACGGAAATTGTTTTGGTTTTAGATGTTGAAACTGCAGAGGTTGCAGGCTTGGAGTTAGCGCCAACGGGTCTCTCTGTTTTATCAAGCTTCTTCTTCCGGTTTTCCACTTTTTTTGCGGCTTTCTCCATTAAATTATTTTTATAAGGGGCGGTGGTAACTACAGCAGCAGAACCTGAACGAGATGAAGTTCCCGATGAATATGGTTTAGAAGGTACCGGGGAAATATCAGATGGTTCGATAAGAGGGTTTACTGGATTCGATCCACTGTTTGTGGAGCCAGTACCTTGTGCAGGAGCATGTGGACCAGGCATATCCTCTGACTCATCATCAGGCACAAAGTCAATATCCACAAACACATTTCTGGTGCATGGAACAAGTCCAGTTTTTCGGAAGGCTTTTTCTGCGACAGCCATGGTTGCAGCCTTTGTGTAAGCTTTCCCAAATATCTCTGCGACTTGGTAGTGCGTGACGACTTTCCCAGGGTTATTACGCAGCCATGTTTCAATCTCCTGAGAATAATACGTCTTCAGAGGACCCATGAAGCCCACATCTAGCGGCTGCATCCTATGCGTGGAATGTGGGGGCAAGCAAATGATGGTAATATACGAGTTCCGAGCCATATCAATCACCTCAACATTTCTTGTATGGCTGTAGTGTCCATCCAATACCAACAGAACAGGATCAGACTTGGTGGGTTTTGTGAACTTTATGAAATGGACAAACCATTTTGTGAAAAGGTCCATCTGGATCCACCCAGATGGATGGCAGCCCCAAATCGATCCTGAAGGAGCCCCATTCATCAGAGGCTGGGTCATGTTTATTCTAGGGAAAATCAGCATTGGAGGAACAAATACACCAGTGGCATTCATGCATGTGACAACAGTAATAAGCTTACCTCTCTCAGCTGATGTTATGCAACTTACAGCTTTTTTCCCTTTCAGGGAAATTACTTTAGTTTTCTTATTTTGAACCACCGTAACCCCAGTCTCGTCAACATTGAAGACACGGTGAGGTTGAACTTTATCGAATTCTTTTTCATAAATGTCAAAAAAAGAATCCATGTTTTCACGAGAAAATCCTTTCGCCCTTGCAGAGGACATTCCTTCCGGTGTTCTCACAGAAAGTTGGGGATGCCTACCCAAAAAGCCACGAAGCCACTTCTTGCCGGCTGCTTCCTTTCCAAGACAGAATGGATGGCTCAGTCCATTTTGGATAGCAAGTTGAAACGCGAGCCTTTTAATATCGCTCCTCCTGAGCCCAAAGAAACGTTCATCCATCTGTACACAATATTGTACCAATTTTCTTCCAGTACTTGTGGGAGTACAGGTTTCTTTCCCAACTTAACATTCAATAACTCGCCAATACTTCGTGAATCCTTAGAATACCTCTCAATCGTTCCTTTGGGAACACCATAAATCTTTGAAGCTCTCAAATAACCCATTTTATTTTCTCGAACAGCAGTCACAGCCTCGGCCATAGCCTCCTTGTCCCACACTTTTCTCTTCTTCTCCTTTGTAGGCGGCATCTGCAAAACAACAATATTGTAATGATTATAATATTGTATAATATATTATTATTTCTATATTATTGTATATTATTAAGGTGATAATTTATACAACAATAAAATAGGGCATCTACAATAAACAGAGGTCTAACAAAAGTGTGAAAAGAAGTGGCTCCTTATATGAGATATCTCTCAAATAAGGGAACCCCCTAGTATCTCATATTTGGGAAATGCATGCTGAAACATTGTGTGGCAATAAATGGAAGAAAAACAAAAAGCATCAAAACTAATGACACTACGTTATACCTTACTATATATACTTAACGTTTTTATATGACTGAATGATACAAAATAACTTACCTTGCCTCCAAAAACTTGTGCTGAAAACAATCAACAAAAACTTAAGAATGAGTGAGAATACGTTGTCTTTTTTTACTGATATAACAGTCAAAGATGGCGTGGTCTTTAACTGCCCTCTATGGGGACTAAGGGGCACCTCTTAGGTAAGCCACTTGCCACTAGATTGCTCTTGCTTGTTCAGCTGATACTGCCATGTCTCATATTAGGGCACTATCTCATAATAGGGTCCCTTACCCTAACGATTCTCAAAATAGTCCAAAAATGGAACTTGAAATTAGGAAACAATTCGGATCCCGTAATCTTTCTGGAACAATTAATAGAGTTAAAGGAACTGTACAGATTAGAAGATTTAGAACTTTTAAGAGCCCTTCCTGAACTTTCTGAAGGCAATAAAAGACAATGGATTAGAAACAACTCTAATCTCTGGAATTCCTGGGATTCCTTTTTAGATTGCTTTAAAAAAACTTTATTTTGTGTAGATTATGTTGAAAGCCTAGAAAATGAAATTAGAATATCAAAACAAACCCCCACAGAATCGGTGATGAATTACTTTATTAGGATCCAAACATTATTTAGAAGACACGGTGTATATTCTGAGAAAGAGCAGTTACAGAAAATTTATGCTAACCTTAAACCAAGGATAAAAATGCAAATATCTCTTAATAAGATTAATTCTTTGTGGGAGTTACAAAGGTTAGCTTCTCATTTCGAAAATGCCATCACTGAGATAGAATCATATGAAAAACTAAATTCCATACCCAGTAGTGTTGTTCCTATACAACAATCAGTAGGAACCTACTCCAATCAAAAATACATACCCCACGATACAATACTGAAAATTCCCAAAAGTACAGTACTAGACAATACGTTCCTAACAATACTGTAAAACCTGGCAACAACAGTTATATCGGACCGCAGAGGTCTAAAACTAAAAGGTGTTATTCTTGTAATTCCCTGAACATTTAGTATCTACCTGCCCTATTAGAGATAAAGGTGCCGTACATAACAAAAAAAAAACAACTAGCGGTGCGTGGAAGAACATCTAGCTCCGTGCAAAGCAACAGGATAAGTCCTCAAAAATACTTATCACGCCTGAATCATACCCGTATATCATTGTTATGTTTAGAAGCATATATAGGAAGATAAATGGTATACCCATTGGTAGACACGGGAGCCATTAATAACGTATGTACTACACAGTTGTACGAACAGTTATGCTATAGCAAATGCATAAAAAAGGAACAAGTTTGTAATATAGAATGCATCACGGCAGATCATAATATTTTTGAAGTTAAAAGAAAAATCAAAGTTTTCATTAAGATTAGCGGCCTATCTTAGCCAATATGGTTTCTCGTAGCGCCTAAACTAACAATAAACTTAATTTTGGGTAAAGAATTTATTGAAAATTCCAAGATGATAATAAACATGAATAACAAACAGATTATGTTCCCTCATAACAAAAAAAGGACTTGTTAAGGTAGAACTGAAAGAATTGTCAAAACTAAAATCTATCAATGTGATCAACAAGGATGCCGAGAGTCACGAGTTGTTAAAAGACCTATTGAATGAGTTAGGTGACGTCAGTAGTCTAGTACGGCGTATGATAACAGGTCTCTGATTGGGTGGATTTATCACGTGACCACGCCTCCTGCTCTCTGATTGGCTGAGCCCCTTCTTCCCCCACCCCTCCTCGCTGATTGGCTGTTATTTCCCGCCCTTCCTTCCCCCACCCCAGACCTACTTTCCCCCTCCAGCCGTCAAACCACGTATATGTTGGTTCTTGCTGATTAATTATTGTTAGTTGATTATTGTTAATTAATTGGTAGGAGTGTTGGAGTTTTTTATTCACGACGTACGTTTTGGTTCTTGCTTAATTGGTAGGATAGAGGTGTTGGGAGTTTTTATTAATCGATTAGGGCGTTGTAGTTTATTTGGCAGCGGCACAAACCTCACGCAGTGGCTGTCGGGGGGTTTCCTCCGGCACGAACCTCTCCTGACGAGCGTTCGTGGTAGAGTGTGATAAATGTTTCCCCTGCCTTTCACTTCCCCCCTCCTTGCGCCAGTATGGCGGGTCGACAAGTTAGGACAAGAATAGATCGTGACCTCGACGACCTTGGGTTTTCCCAATGACGTAATGATCGCGTGTTATGTCGCAACCCCCCCTGGCGCCATGTTGGCGGGTTGTCAAGACAAGTTGAGACAAGAATAGATATTGAGGTCATTGGGGCGCCAGGTTGTCGGGCAGACAAGACAAGTTAGGACTCGTAAATAAAACACAGATATTACATATATATTTATTTATTAAACAGCACAATTATACATTTTTACAGGAATGACGCATATATTCGTTCATACGTTTTTCGACAGTGTCTCTTAGATGTGTTAGTAAAATTGTTTTTAGTTCACAATCCAGCATGTAATAGTCCAAACCGATAACCTGACGTGTATAGTAGGTAGCACTGATAAGATCCAGGTTTTTGATGTGCGTTTCCACCGTAGGCTGTTCTAGGGCGATGACATCCGCCGATTCTGTTAGCGCGTCGCATACATCCACGACGAGTGTGTCGATCAAATTGTTGCAATAGCGTGCGACGGGTGTCGACCACATGTCACGTCGGTCGACGGCGACTTCGATGAGGTCCCACACCTCACAAAGACGCGCCCAACTAGGTTCTAGATAGGTGACCCGTTTGAGTCCGGCGTCTTGTTTCTCGTTGATTACGACCATACGGTCACCACACATGCGCCTCGGAGAGATTTCGTGATTAGTCAGACTAATCTTCTGAGGAGGTTGTGTGTTGCTGAAAAACTTTGATATGATAGACTTGTAACTGCCCAGTTCTTGCCATTCTGTACGGTTAAACACGGCGCAGTTCCCTCCACATTTTTATAGCTGGACATAGGGCGTAAAGTTGTTCTTGACACTCATGCCTACGATGACTCGCTTGGCGTCGACTTCATCCAGCGGGAACAATGTGTTGAAAATACTGGTGACGGCGAGTGGTTTCACCGGCTTTGCTTTGCTACCGCAAACGTCTTGACCTTCCATGATGTTCGGTGGTTATGGGCGACACGTCAACGAGACGCCCATTTTATAGGCGCACGCCGCCTTGTCACGGCCTCTTGAAGGGCGACATGCCCCTACAGTCTTGAAAAAACGATTGTAATATCTCACCACCTTAGCGTCGTTGGCTGTCTGATTGGTGGGTGAGAATAGGTTTAGGAAAGTTTTCATCGGAATGTTCTGGGAGCGATAGAGAAGGTACATGAGACAGTAATGTCCGCAAACGTCTGATGCGATGCCTTAAAGTTGTAGCTTGCTATGGGACGTGCGAAAAGTGTTTTTGCGTATAAATGCCAGATGTGACTTAATACGCGGTGGAAAACCATAACTGTCAAAGTATTCTCCCACGCCGTTCTTGTCGATAAAGATGGCGACCCAATGCGTCCCAGGCCTGGTGTGTGGATCGGTGTTGATGACTAGAGCGGCAGGTCGAGCTATTCTTACGGGTAGTTGATCAGCAGGGAAAACACCCGACCGTACAGAACGGAACCACGGGTTTGTTTTCAGCGCACGTCTTATGGTGTGCGTGTCCAGCTTCAATCATCCAATCTCGAAGTCCCCAGACGAGGGATAATCTTTACAGTGCACGTCGGCAGACGAGCTTCGTCTTTAAAAATGTCATCGTACATCGCAGTATTTGTCTGTCCTCCTCAAGAATCAATAAGTAAGAGAAACTTTTCCTCTCTACGGCTTTAATACGCCTACTAAAAAATCCGTGTAGAGCTTTGTTTTCAACTTTCCGGACTTTGATGAGGTGACGACGACGTTTTTATATTTTTGAAGATACTCATCTACTGTTTTTTGTACCCTGGGCCGGAATGAACCGGTTGTCTCTTGTAGGCATACGAACACAAGGGGCAATAAATTGCCAGATAAAGTGAATCTCGTATTGCGCCGTATATGAATGCGTCACCTTATTCATATGCTTTCTCTTCACAAGAACTACCTTTGATCCCTGGGTCGCAAGAGTTCTATCAAAGGTAGACTGATATTGGCAGCCTGAAAAAATATTCATAAAACATAAACATGATATTAATTTCACAAAAGTTATATTTAACAATAAAATATATTGATCATAAAGCATGAGGTTTTTTAATACCTGTTTGGTCTGTATTAATTACGAAATCGCGGTCGAAATTGGGTATCAGATGACGAGTTTGGATTCTGAAGTCTTCGGCGGCAGCCAACGTTTCTTTTATCGTTGTGGTTTCTCATTCTGTTAAGAATTTGGTAATTTTTCGTTGGCGTATTCTATGCGTCCTTTTGAATTTCGCAACCCACGGCTCGGAGGGTTTGAAGTCGAAGTCTTTAAATTGACTTGCATCAGCTAAAGCCCACTGCTGCAAGATGCGGGTAGTGACTTGCTGGTGGTTTTCCCGAGCTTCTGTGAAGCGATCGTATGTCCAAGAATCAACGACCGCATATTTGTCAAACAGTGTTCCACCCTTCTTGATGTGCTGTTCCCATTTTGCCAAATCCTCGTAACGTTTTAAGCGATGGCACCCTTTGCTCTGCAGACTTTTGAGGCTCCAGCCTGGGTGAGCTTTGGCTATGTTAACAGCTTTTATTTTATAGTCCAGTGAAATATATTCATTCGACCTTTTTGTTTTTTCTCTCCTCCGGTTCGTAATCTTTGTCGTCAGAAGTATCGTCACGTGGAATTTCTTGATAAGCATTTTCCTCGTTGATTTCATCAAACATAATCAATTCGGCGTCCGTTATAAACTTCTTCTCATATTGTGTTCGTATCGTAAATTCATAAATGTCTTCTGCCAGCAGCATTGCTTCATCATTAATTTGCCCTGAAGATTGTGCTGCCATGAGATTATTTCGCTCAAGGAGGTGCTGGTAATACAGAAAGGCATCTTTCATGCGTAATTTTGTAGATTCACTACACAGACTATCTTCTGCAACGTCTTCTTCTTCTTGTACCGTCGAAGGGTCAGGCACATCAACCGATTCGATATTTGACATTGAAATTCTTTTTCATACACTAATGTTTATAAATACGTCTTACTGATCGAAGAGCTCACGAGCGAATGCTAGTTTGTACAACCGTCCGTTTCACGACACGTCCTCTTTCCCCTCGCGGTATACGGCTATAAATACCCTAGAGGGGGGAAAGATTCACAAAAATCTTTTGTGGAATAGCAGCTGCGTCGCGTAGGTACTTGATTCTAGGAAATGGTCGGCCGACCCGAGCCACAGAAACTCAATGGCACGAAGGGGAAAGGAGAGGTAAGCTAGGGATAATATACCTGCGTTTCTAATTGTGAGAAACTTGAAATATCTATTAACTAGCATATAAATCTGACGAATTTTTCATGTAAGTTATGTGGGTATAGGCGTCAAGAGTTGGAGAAAAAAAATCATCAGTAGGACTCGAACCAGCGATGTACAGGATACTAGACTCGTGCGCTATCCGGGGAGCCACGAGACTTGTCGATTGTCTTAACTTTAGCGTATATCCCTCGCTCGTAATGTTTCTACATTTTTCAAAATATGTTTTTTCGAAAACTTCTGGATATCTGGCCCTATGGGTTTGAGTATTTGTTATTTGGGTCTAGACCTTTCTGTACTGTAAGTATTAAAAATTACAAAAATCCGTTGACCGTATATTCCCCTTGTAAGAGATTGCTACGTTGCCAAAAAAAGAAAAGCCCCAAGTGGATCTGC
Source organism: Timema cristinae (assembly GCA_039000515.1). NCBI lineage: Eukaryota > Metazoa > Arthropoda > Insecta > Phasmatodea > Timematidae > Timema > Timema cristinae. The sequence goes on along the minus strand of JBCFYV010001198.1, from coordinate 4,865 downwards.
CGGTGTGAAAAGTAAAAATAACAGTTTAATGGAATCAATGAGGTTCATAGAGGATAAAATAAAACCCAGGCAGTAAGTAAAATACCAAATTTAATTTTAATCACTATGATAATAAGTACAAACACTATTTCCTCTTATTTGAACAGAAATAAACATCATTCAAATATTGGTTGGGTTGTTTAAATAAAATGAATATGTGAAGTTAACATAATTTTGGATGAATATTAATTTTATTTTATACTTCTTTAAAATATTTAAACTAATGGCCATATTTGATAAAAGAATTAGGCATAACTAACATTATTTTTTAAACTGTATAAAAGGTTTTTGAAATAGGCACTGTAAGTTATAAAATAATAATAGAAAAAAATGTTAATTTCAATGCTAAACTATCACACATGGCCCAAATAACCTTTGCCTTTTTGGTAGGCCTATGATAGAGGGTCACAGGGGTAAATATGTAAAATAAATAAATAGTTATTTAGTTTAAAAAATTCTCACCACATTCAATTCCCCTTGTACAGTAGGTCTGATCGTATGCTGCCATAGAAGTTTTAAGGAACAATTAGTCTAACCGGTAGTTTAAATTTAACTAGATTTTGAGTAATTTACTTTTACTAGCTTAGGTTTTTAACACGGATTCTATTAGAATAGTCTGTAAAATCTCTGCTACATTAAAGGATAAAAAAAATTACCCTGTGAAAGTTATTAGCCTATATGTGGGAAGAGGGCTTCCTTTTCAAGAAAGGCGCCTACGTATTTATCTAAATAATAATAATATTTTTTTTAATGTACCCAGAAAAAATTCTCCATAGAACACTAGGACTATATAAGAAGTTTTTTTTGTCCCGTTTGAAGACATATATCACCTGGTGCAAATGGTCACAACCAACATTATATTGAAATAGTTTCTTTAAATATGGTTTAAATATTATGTTCCTAGGACTTTATCGAATGTGGGATTAGCAGTCGACTGTGATAATATATCAGTTCTCACCATGGATAATGGTATGTTTTATTCAAACAAGCTTATTAAAAATTAAATTAATTGTATTCTATCAAACAAATCAAGTGCACATTTTGATATCACCTATAAAGTAGCAATACTTTGTCTATCTTGTATCTATCTTAAACAGATATTTTGTTCATTTTGCCTCTCAGCATGAGCATATAATATGACTTACTGGGAACAAATCATAAGAACCATACCTTATAGTAGAGTTTTTTCTATAAAAAACTTGAAGCTCACAAAATTTATACTAGCATTACACTCACAAAAATGTGGGGAATCCAATGATATCAAATGAAAAATTATTTTAAAAAAACTTTGTTATAATGAATGATTCAAAACCAAACCCAACTAAATAACCCCCCCCCCCCCCCTGCTGGACGGGGTTTAGAATAGTCCCGCAGTAACCCCTGCTTGTCGTAAGAGGCGACTAAAAGGGGAGGCTTCTGTGTAGGACGTACCTCGTGTGGGACAAACCTATCCTATATCTTTCCTTTCACATCATTTTCTTCTTCCTTCACTTCCACCTTTTTTTCACTCTTCCCCCTTCGCTTTATCTATCCTTACCTTTTTCTTCCTTTCCCCCACCGTTCATCCTGCACAGAGGCCTTTGGCCTTTCCGTTGACGACCTTGGCAACTAACCCGGCTCTTCTCTGTTTATTATTGGATACCACTGCCTTAAGCTCCCGAATGAAAGTGCGCCGGTTGTAATATCTTGGTAGAAGGGCCTTAGGGATGACAACCGGGTACCCTACCTTGAGAAAAGACCGGTTGCGTTCATGAGGGTCCCGGACGTAAAATTACCACTTTCCTGCATACACTTAATGCGGTGACCTCTCTTCCGGCGATGCTCCATATGAAGGTTGTCATGTCTAGCGTCGTATGGAGCCTCTCGTCGGAAGAGTTAACAGGGCCCTATGTGGTAGAACCAACTGGGATCAACCTGGGTCTACGATCCGAGTACTTTTGCAGGTTGTCCTCCCACTCATGATTGAGTCTCTTGTCACAGCTGACACCTTACTGTCCGCTGGCACCGTACTGCCAAGTTCTGCTGGCATCTTACTGCCCGGCCCCTCACAGGGCCGTATTAATGATAAGAGGCGGAAACGGGTAAGGCCGTCCAGCCCTGTTTTGATGAAAAGCCAGGAATTGGTGAGGCCCCAGCCCCGCTTCCTGGTGATGTCTCGAGTGGATGAAAGTGAAGATCTGAAACGTGTCAGCCCATTTATCCTCGAAAGAATGATAAATGGAGCAGCAAAATCTGACGTTTTAATAAGGAAACTGCGCGATGGCACCATTATGATTCAGACTATGACCGACACTCAATCCTCAAATATTATGGCGATCTCCGAAATACCGTTGAGTAATACGGTAAATATACAGGTGAAGGTGGAGCCCCACGGGTTCCTCAATGTTTGCAAGGGAGTGGTCACTTGTTATGACCTCGACTGCGTAAGCATTGAGGAGATCTGTGAGGAACTTTCCCCCCAGAATGTCACCTAAGTGTACCGTATTGTCACAAAAAAGAATGGACAAGAAAAGAAGACGGATACGTATATCCTCCACATTTGCGACTCCTACCCTTCCGAAGGAGGTCCGAGCAGGCTTCCACGTGCTCAGGGTCCGGCCGTATGTCCCTAACCCCCGGCGCTGTTTTCAGTGCCAGGAATTTGGGCATACGAAGCTGCGATGCCGTGGTAAGCCAACCTGTGCGGATTGTGGACAGGAGGCTCACGAAACACCATGCGAGTCTCCTAAATACTGCGTCAACTGCAAGGGTCCGCATTCCGCCTGGTCTCGGGCCTGTCCAAAATGGAAGGTAGAGAAGAAAGTCCTGGAGATACAATCTGAAAAGAAGATCTCATATGCCCAGGCACGCAAGGAATACGTATCAAGTCAAGCTCCGGTATTTCAAACTTCATATAGCCGGATTGTCAGTCAAAATATAAACTGTCCCAACTGCCATTGCGCAGTTAATCTTGCTAAGGAGCCAACGCGACCAGTGCCATTGGTCTCTTTTCGAGACATTTATGGGTATTCCGCGCCAACTTCTGTGGCGCCTAAATTTTTAAAGGAGGCCAAACCGCCACAACGGTCCTCTCCCCCACCTATACCACCGAGGAGACCTCCTCGAGGAACTCCCCCGAGCCCGCCTCGGGGCATTAAAACAAGGGCGGCCGTGGTTGAGCCTCTCACACCCACCTCTGGGCTTCCGGAGGTGGGGACGAGTTGCGGAACAGGTTGAGGCCGCTAAGGCGAGTCCCACTGGTGCCTTGAAAAAGGACCAGCGAGAGACCGCCGAAAATTTTTTTATTAAAAAAGCGTCGAAGGCCTTAAAGCCTTCGAACAAGAATCTGAATACCCAGTCTCCCCAAAATAAGACGAAGCCTCTCCTGAAGCGGGAGGTACAGGAGAGACTGGGAAAGGCAAGAGGGCCTAAAAAGGACCTCAACAAATTTTTATTCTTAAAGGATAGTGAAATGGATTGCGAGGATAACTAAATTTCATACTAATAATTTATGTCGCTACTACAATGGAATTGTAGGGGTTTCTATGCTCGTGTAGAGGAAATTAAACTACTAATTTCTTCCCTGCATCCTCCCATCTTGTGTTTGCAGGAAACCCACTTCCGCCCAACTGACAACCCGATGCTTCGTGGGTACGATGTATATCGTACCGACAAGCCACTCTTTGATCGGGCTAGCGGAGGTGTAGCTATATTCGCACGTAGCAACATATATCATAAGTTTATAAATATTGTCTCTGATCTCCAAGTGATTGCTGTCAGAGCCTCCCTTCCTATGGAGGTAACCGTATGCTGTATTTACCTCCCACCAGGTGAACGTGTTTCCAAGAGGACTCTAGAGGCCCTGTTTATACAACTTCCCGCCCCCTATATCATCTTGGGGGACTTTAACGCGCATAACCTGGTGTGGAGGTCTAATTTTACAGACACCCGCGGGAGGATGGTAGAGGATATTCTTGTCTCAGGAAACCTGGTGTTAATGAACACCGGGACCCAGACACACTTCTCCACCTTTAATGGTGTATCCTCTGCCATCGACTTAGCCCTATGAAGCCCCGGGATTGCTGCTCACTTTCTTTAGGAGGTTCACTCGGACCTATGTGGCAGCGATCACTTTCCCATTCTGCTTTCACAAATTCAAGACCCTCTCAGTACAGCAAGGTTCCCCCAATGGGTTCTTAAACGTGCTAACTGGGATAAATTCCGCGAGCTCGCCGTATTCGACGAACCCCATTCTCCTGACGTCGATGTTAAGGCTGGGCAATTTACTTCGACGGTCATAGCGGCGGCGAGGGCATCCATCCCTAAATCCTCGCCAAACCCGCGCCACCGTCCTGTTCCCTGGTGGAACGAGGAGTGCCGGCTGGCTATTTCTAACCGTCGAAAGGCCCTACGTCTCTTTCATCGACGTCCTACTTCGGAGAATCTGGAGTCATTCCGGATTCTACGTGCTAGAGCTCGCCGTATTATTCGAGAAAGCAGAAGAGAGTCTTGGAGACAGTTTATTTCTACCCTTACTATTTCCACTCCCACAACCAAGGTTTGGGATCACATTCGTAAAGTACGTAGTAGCAAAAATACCATTTATAATATACCCGCACTTATGTCAAACGGTTCACTTGTCTCCTCCCCTATGGAGGTCGCCAATGTATTGGGCTCGATGTTCGCCAATATTTCTAGCACTGCGAGCTACTCTAATGAGTTCGCGGTGCATAAGCGCAGCATCGAGCGCCTTACTATTGATTATGGCCAAAGTCGGGGGGAGGATTATAACTCCCCCTTTACCAAAGATGAACTGACCTACGCCCTGTCCCAGGCCGGCAGCACAG